>JASAND010009439.1:0-12095 GCA_030248195.1 Trissonchulus latispiculum | reverse complement strand
TTGTAGGGGTTATGCGTGGGTGGGGGGTGCCTTGGGGTGAAATTGTGTTTAAATTTTGGGTTTACTTCTCATGTAGGGGGTTTCGGATTTTGGGGGCTTTCTCTGGGGTGGGTGCTCGCTACCTTGGCTAGGCCATTGTATGCTATTCTGTTTTTCTTTTTTCAGTTTCATATTTGGTATTGGGTTGTTATTCTTTTTTAAGTGAATATATTTTTCAAAAAGTTCTGTCGGAGGTTTGGGAATCTTCGCCGAAGGTTCCGGAATATTAGTTCTGAAGTTCAGGAAATTTTTTGTTGTTCAAAACTTTAGTCTTTCTTTTGTGAGGGTGCCTCCTCGTTGTGGTCCTTGTTTCTTTGCTTGTACATATGTTATTCCGTATTTTGTCTGTCCCGGAGGTTCCGGTGTATTTTTACACGTACCCGATAAGCCATGTAGTGTGTTGTGTTGTCGGCTTTCGGGCAGGAGTCCGCGTGTGCGAGATGCTGTTTTAGGTTTTTGTTCGTGTACTAATATTGTTTTATTATTTACTAGTAGGTAGGTTAGCTAGGTTAACTGTAATTTTATTTACTGACTGTATGGACCGCGGCGAGGGCGCGCGCTTTCAAAAGAGGGGGTATATTGTGGAAATTTCCTTGTTTGGAAACTATGCGAACTTCGGAACGAATATGCAAATTAGAAATTCGACATTTCCGTAATATGCAAATTAGTTTTGACAATATTTAAGGGAGGGAATTTTCGTCATTTTCGGGTCACTTTCAATTGAACCCAAATTGATCATCAAATTGGAAAGCTCTGGAGGATCTTCAAGGTTAGGGGTTGGTATGGGAGGTTGGGGATAAATTTATTGTACACGGTCGTATTTTGTAATTTGTTCCTATAAAATTATGTCTCCCTTGAAATAAACTTACTTTTGTTTGAATTTATTTCTGTAGCTTCAAAATCACACACTCACACGAACTTAGCAATCTCAATATCTTACTTCTTTTACCAAATTCCCATACCTTGGTCCCTAGTGATGTTTACGCTGGCTTGTTTAGTTTCAGTTTCAGTTTCAGTTTCAGCTCCACTTTCAGACAGGTTTCAGTTTCAGTTTCAGCTCAAAATTTGTTCTAGTTTCAGTTTCAGTTTCAGTTTCTGTTTCAGTTTCAGTTTCAGCTCTTAGTTTAGCTTAGTTACAGTTTCAGTTTCAGCTCCAAATTTGTTAGTTTCAGTTTCAGCTCTGACTAAAATGAGTTTCAGCTTTAGTTTCAGTTTCAGCTCTGACTAAAATGAGTTTCAGCTTTAGTGTCAGTTTCAGCTCTGACCAAAATGAGTTTCCGCTTTAGTGTCAGTTTCAGCTCTGACTAAAATGAGTTTCCGCTCATGTTACCCTCTATATATGCTATCTTTATGTTCTGCTAATCAAATTAATTAACTGCTACCGTTCCTAATTCTGAAGTTGCACATAATTTCATTAGACATTTTTGTTTGTTTTGACAAATAAACATTAACACACAGTACAAGAATCTTAACATTTTAATACACTATTACAATTATACAAACGTTTTAGTGTAGCATTACTTACTTGGTCACTCTGTACAATTTTAGCAGTAAAAGCACTAGTCACACGTTTATTTTTATATACTGAGCTAACAAAAAGCTGAATCGAAAAGCGGACTTCAGTTCAGATTCGTGTTCTACGACCCCCAAAACCCCTATATACATCTTTTCAGCAAAATCGAAGACAAAAAATGTTTCGGTTTCCCTTGGTCCCTAGTGATGTTTACGCTGGCCTGTTTAGTTTCACTTTCAGTTTCAGTTTCAGCTCCACTTTCAGACAGGTTTCGGTTTCAGTTTCAGCTCAAAATTTGTTCTAGTTTCAGTTTCAGTTTCAGTTTCTGTTTCAGTTTCAGTTTCAGCTCTTAGTCTAGCTTAGTTTCAGTTTCAGTTTCAGCTCCAAATTTGTTAGTTTCAGTTTCAGCTCTGACTAAAATGAGTTTCAGCTTTAGTGTCAGTTTCAGCTCTGACTAAAATGAGTTTCCGCTTTAGTGTCAGTTTCAGCTCTGACTAAAATGAGTTTCCGCTCATGTTACCCTCTATATATGCTATCTTTATGTTCTGCTAATCAAATTAATTAACTGCTACCGTTCCTATTTCTGAAGTTGCACATAATTTCATTAGACATTTTTGTTTGCTTTAACAAATAAACATTGCCACACAGTACAAGAATCTTAACATTTTAATACACTATTACAATTATACAAGGCTGGCACTCTCCTGTTCGGACTAAGGCTACGGCCTTAGTGACTGCAGGCAGGCGTTTTTCATTATTTCTGTATAATTATACAAACCAGAGATGAAACCGGGTCACCGGGTCACCGGGTCACCGGGTCAGGAGCTCTGACCCGGTCTTGACTCGGTATGTTTGATTGGAGGACCTTTTTGCTGTTATAGGATAGTTTTCAAAGTTTTACCAATTTTCGCCAACTGAAAACTTCAACAATTACTCGAAAACTAGCAATAGAAAGATTCTCAACTTAATCGTGTAGTTTTTTTAAATGCTTGTCGCTGTAGTAGTGGCCTCATAATATTTGTAATGTAAGTTAGATCTAGGTTGGAAACTACAATGATTGCGTTGAATCTTAACTAGAAAATGAAAACTATTACATGTGCCCTGAGAGTCTAAAATCTTTATTTTAAAATTCTCCATGCTCCATGTACTGTAAGTGATTTATCGCTGCTGCTATTGGAGGGAGAGGGTCAGACTGTGGGTTTCAAATCTCGGTAAGAAGGAAATCTCAGCAAAACAGGGTTTACAGATTCTGAGTTTTACGTTTCATTTTTTGGAATTGTTATGGCTTACTACATATCTTCAGGAACCAATTGTGATTGATTTTATTTCATATTCTCTGAATCCTAGCCATACGAAAAAATATTTTCAAAGAATTTCCGCTGAGTAAAACTTCAATCATACAACTACACGAAATATTTTACTAAAATATACGTATAATGATGAAACAGAAAAGTGCTAATGTTAAACTCTATGATTAGAATAAGATGATGTTATGACTTTGGCAAAGTATTTTGTTCCAATTTGTTTGATTCAAAAAGCTATGTACTTTACTTCACATTATTGAGTGCAAATCGCGTAAATAGTTTTGATTTTTCCGGCTTACTTAACCCTTTTATTCCCGCGGCTGCCAATTGGCAAAAGTGCTGATTTTTGGCATCTTATATTTTGGGATAGGGTGCAGTTGCCGGTTGGCAATCTGGGCATTTGCTCCTTTTATCTTTGGGAGAATATTACCCTATTTTGGGAGAATATTTCGACATCTGCTTGAAAAATCTAGTTTCTATGGCATTCCGCCGGCTATGGAAATTTTGATGATTTCAAGTCTTGTTCGAGCACTGCATTCAAGCAAATCCAGAGCCGGCTGTAGTTCGTCGGCAGAAAGGTCGTTCCACCAGGTGATGCGGGAGGTTATGCGCATTAAAATAACGTATAGTTGATCCCGTCTCTGAATCAAGTCTTGCAGCTAGAAATAAATTTATTGGATTTTTGCAATGAAAATTTAGCAAAATTTCGTACTTTGTCCGACTTTAACGGCTTGTAACTTTTTCTGGGTGCATCAGAGATCCTTCAGTGCTAAATCATGAAATGTAGAGCAATTAATTCTCTATCGATTGGTGGCAGTCCCATCTCTCTAGGTGGTCTCAGTAAAATACGGCTGCCAAAACGTCTACTTTCTTTAGTCAGAATTTCATTTGTCAGAATGTCGTTAGTCAGAATTTCATTTGTCAGAATTTCATTTGTCAGAACTTCACTAGTCAGAATTTCATTAGTCAGAATATCATTTGTCAGAATTTCATTTGTCAGAATTTCATTAGTCATGATTTCACTATACATCAAAATTTCATTTGCAAAATTTCATTAGTCAGAAACATGCCACAAGTCAGAACTTCGTTTGCCAGAAATTCACATTTCTGAAATGTCAAGCTGGATAGAACAGAACTAAACTAAAGTCTGACCAAAAAATGTAGGGAGCGAAATTGTTTTGTTTATACTGAATTACCGGTACATTTTTGCTGCAGGTACATGTACCGGTAATTCAGTATAAACAAAACAATTTCGCTCCCTACATTTTTTGGTCAGACTTTAGTTCATGCTACTGTTGGACTTTACAAGACAATACGTTACTCTTACAGCCCCTAACAATTGTGCTTTTAATGCAATTGGAAAATACGAAATCACAGATCACCAAAGTAAGATTAATACCAGTGTCAATTTTTAAAGCAACAAATTAAAATAAAACAATTGTAAGTTATTAGCATTTAGCATATCACATTATTAAATCCACAAGTGCATTTCCAATTGGAATGTTTTCATTGTAACAATATCTTGATCCTGTTTATTCGCTACGTCGTCTCCAACCATTTCAGCCTCGTCACATTCAGCACTAGCTTTAGCGATTAATCTCCGATTGGGCAGAAATTTTATTTTCGAATGCCTTTTAGAACAAAAATATAAATTTCCTAAAATGCAAAATGCTTAGACGGTTAGAGCTCTATCGCTAAAGATTCGTTAAGCCTCAGCCGAGCTCTAAATGATATTCTAAATAATGGAATTCTGAGAAATGAAGGATATCACGTACTGAATTGTGGCATTCTTACACATTAGCCATAATTATTTTGGCATGTGAAATTCTGACAAATGAAATTCTGACAAATGAAATTCTGACAAATGAAATTCTGACAAGTGAAATTCTGACAAATGAAATTCTGACAAGTGAAATTCTGACAAATGAAATTCTGTCTAGTGACATTCTGACAAATGAAATTCTGACTAAAGTATATAAACCTGCCAAAAATGTAAAAATTGGTCATTTTGAGCCGATTTCCCCGAGAAGTCTTGGGCAGAAGAGGGTTATACAATATTCACTTTCCAACGCTACTACTTTAAGGAAAGCAAAACTATTGGCCAACGTGATATCTTAGTCGCCAAAAATGTCCAAAATGGTAAAAAACACTCACCGCACCCCAATAAAGTATTTTTAATTTTTTGCAAGCTTAAACCAGAATTTTCAAAAATACCGGGTCACCGGGTCACCGGGTCACCGGGTCAGTAAATAGTGACCCGGTTTCATCTCTGATACAAACGTTTTAGTGTAGCATTACTTACTTGGTCACTCTGTACAATTTTAGCAGTAAAAGCACTAGTCAGTCACACGTTTATTTTTATATATATAAGGCTGGAATTTTACATGCAGGGAACGGGACCCAGTTTTTGAAACACTCGTCTATGCTGAACATGCATACGCTAGAGCTGAGACCTATTTCAGCTTCAGCGAGACTGAAACTAGTTTCAGCTTCAGCGAGAGCTGAAACTAGTTTCAGTCGTAGTGTGGAGCTGAAACTGGGGATCTAGGACATTTGCCCCACTGAGAACTGCCCCACTGGACAACTGCCCCACCGGACAATTGCCCCACTGGACAACTGCCCCACAGTGTTTTATTTTCAGATTCAGGTGTACATTAGGTATTTCTTTTAATTAACTTTAATTTAACGTTAATTAAAAGCCATCACCGTATTATTTCTAATTTAATTTAACTTTAAGTCACCTTATAAGCCATCCTCAGAAACTGTCTCAAAAATAAAATGAAGTAATGCGATTTATTGAAGCGTTTCTATTTTCAACAGAAATGCGATTTCTTAAAGCCTTTCTTTCTTTCTTGATGGCAAAGGCAAAAATGACAAAAATTTAAACAATCAACTTCTAGACTTGACAAAAATGACTTTGACTTTGATAGATCTCAGCCGAAGCATTTTCCAACAGTTGCCAAAAATAAATTCTTCTAAATGTCTGTTTTGTCAACAATTGTCACTGTAAAACTTTGCCTCCAATTCTTTGTAATATAGATCATACTTACCTTTTAATAGTAATTAAAATTGTACGCGTTTTATTTTTGACTTGTTAAAACTATTAAATTAAATTATAAATTATAAGGTGACTGTGACTTAATATTAAAGAGTAGCTGCAACTAATGGAAATTGAAATATGCACGTGAAAATGTACACCTGAATCTGAAAATAAAATTTTGTGGGGCAGTTGTCCAGTGGGGCAGTTGTCCCGTGGGGCAATTGTCCAGTGGGGCAGTTGTCTCGTGGGGCAATTGTCCAGTGGGGCAGTTGTCCAGTGGGGCAGTTGTCCAGTGGGGAAGTTGTCCAGTGGGGCAGTTGTCCAGTGGGGCAAATGACCGTGGGGCAGTTGTCCCGTGGGGCAATTGTCCAGTGGGGCAGTTGTCCAGTGGGGAAGTTGTCCAGTGGGGCAGTTGTCCAGTGGGGCAAATGACCGTGGGGCAGTTGTCCGGTAACCAAAACTGGAGCTGAAACTGTTTCAGTTTCAGTTTCAGCTGCTGAAACAACACCAGGCCCCCAAACGGTCCGAAAGAAATTCGAATTTCGTGAAATCGAAAAATTTTGCGATATTTGAACTCAGCGAGGTCGAAAACATACCCACACCAAATTTTAGCTCATTTGGTCAAGTTTGAAGGATTTTGAATGGTGCTGGGGGTAATCGAGATAAGACCCCATTTTTCCTAGTTTTCCGTTTGAGCCAAGAACAACTGACATATCTCTTGTTGAATTTTGAAAAATGGCATCAGTATGCGTTTCTGGTAGTTTTCCTTCAACATGCTAAACGTAGCTAAAATGCTGAAAAATGATCCTTTTTCCTGTCTTCGCATACGAAATTTTAGCTAAGTCGAAAGTAATCCTTGTTCAAAATTTAATTTTTCCATTTTGTGAGTTACCACCGAACCATGAAAGCTGCATTTTTTGAGAATATCCAAGTTTTTGGTTATTTAATGCTTTAAACAGGTCAAATATATAGGATGCCATTAGAAATTTTTCAGTCTACACCAGCTTACATTTATACCACCACCTTAAACCAAAGAATGTGAAAAACCACATTGGTAAAACTTTGATTCCTACCCAACGAATGCGCGAAAATTCGTGCTATTGTTGAGGCTATCCAGTGTTGGGTTAGAAGTTGTGCAGTTTGAAAGAGAACTCAATGTACGTTGGCATTTGTTTTAAACTAAAAACAATAATAATCGAAAAACCAGAACTGACTCCTAAACAACAAATTCATGCTAATTTTCGCACGTTTCCAGTGCAAGATTGCAAGTGAAATGCCGACTGCCACCTTCCGGAAACCTGGACGGACCAACATGACTCAGCTATATGCCGGCCGACCACTGGCCGGAAAACTACACTACTATTCCCTTCCTCTTCCCTAGGTATTTCTTTCTGCCCTACCTTACAACACGACTCAACACAATTTACTGTGACAAGCATTGATTGGGTCCGATCTATCTGCTAATAACATGGACAATAACCACAGAAATGGTAACAAGTTACAATGTACACATACAACACAAACAAAGCCATTTATACATGTATGCTACATACTTCAGTTCATATACATACTACAAACTTTTTTACAATATATATATATATATATATATATATATATATATATATATATATATATATATATATATATAGTAGCATAAGATTTTCTCTGACAAATGTGTGTGCACCTCAAATAAATCTACATATGACATATGAGTACAAAAATATGTCCAACTGATAAGATTGAAATTGGCAAATTAGGAAAACAAAAACTTGAGAAGTACATAGGTTTCAAAATATCAAATTTGCACAAAAACACTGTGGAATCTCTATCAATTAGTAAACGCAAACAAAAAATTGTCTGCCAGATCACCTACCAACTACCAAGTTTCAATTTTGAAACCAATTTAAGTTAATTTTCACTATGAGCCTTCCAAGAACATAATGCAATTGTAAACCAAAAATGTGGGAGCGAAACCACACAGGCGCAGACATAAATCTGGGTTTAGTTTACCACAAGATGAAACACCGGTTGGAACATACAACACACATCTGGTTAGGCCTGTAACATAAGAATGAAAAGCGTTAACTGAATTAAAATGCTACCCTGAAAGTAATGTATGGTTTTGATTAAAATTCAATTTTAAAGGAGATACTAAAGCTTACGACTCTAGGAAAGGAAAATTCCAGTTTTAACCACAAAAATTTAACCACTTTTTGAGAAAAAAGGATGTGCAAATAAAAATAATAATTACATTTAAAATATATACCAACATATACATTTAAAACAGAACAATAATTAGACTAATCAGTAATTCGCACTAACACACAAGTTGCAATATATATATATATATATATATATAGTACCACTATACAAAAAATAACACGATGCAACATAATCAATTTTTGAAAATGCTGTTCACTTAAAATGAAACCCGCGCAACACGTGAAACGTATAACAAGTAGTGTTAAAATATTACACACGTATAATTAATTTTTTCTGGAGCATGCATTCAATTAAAAAAAGCTGAACGCACCCTCCAGACTTAACTGCAAAAAACTTGAAGCAGACTTAAATCTCTGTTTCACAAAAAAACTTGGTTGAAAAACAAAAGAACACCAAAAATATAACAACCTCAAAGCTCATAAACAATAAAATAACAACAAAATTCAAACATTCTGTGTGCATCGGAGACTAAAATATTATGTATATACGCAGACATACGCACGTGTAACATAGCAGTTGGCCAAAAATAAATGTTTACTTTTTGCATAAAAATATAAGTAAAATGAACAGTTTAACATTTTCAACAAACAACTTAACGCTACTAAAAAATTGCACATATTGTACCAAACTACAGTCGTACTTTAGGTTAGTTCTAATATAATATTATAGACGAAAAACTGTCAAAAACACCGAGATGACCTAAAAAATCGCCACTAGAAAGGAAAAGTTCAAATCTCGTTGTTGGAGTTTTTCCGTTTTATTTGCTACTGAGATTTAGCTAGAACATCCGATTTTACAGGAAAGCGAGAAAGCGCAACTAATACTCACCTACGTTAGTTGACACCTTGACTTGTAACTACCCACATACGTACATACATGACCACAACACAAGGTTTGGCAACAGGATGCAATCAACAACTCCCTCTGAGCCTCAAATCGGTGGCAAGAAAATTCCCAAAGATTGGAACAAAAAGAAGGTAAAAACTGTCTATTAACCCGTAAATTACACAAAAATCAGATAATTTAAACCTAATTTTAACTGAAAGCCAAAAAATTGGGTAACCAGATTTGCAGCATACTACCTAAATACATGAAGACAACACCTTCCAAATATTTGAAAGGTAAGTAATAGCAATTAAAACATACAGGTTTGCAACGCAAATATAAGAACAAGTAATTGGTCAATGCATGCACTTAAGTTGAACACAAAATAAAAGACTATAATAACAGAGCTTCGGCCATAATTAGGTACATGTCATCTTCAAGATTTAACATAATATGTAAAAAGCGGAAAATCTAGAACAACGGAGATTCCTACGGAGCATAGATGGTATAATCAAAATAAAAAATTTTAAAAGGCGCAATTTGAAACAAATTTAAAAATAATCTAATCAGAATTATCGAATAGTCTAAGGTCTTGAATGAAGCTTTGCACCAAAATTTACGGTCGCAATTTCATCAAAATTGGTAGAAACAAAGAGCTAACAAAAACTTGTGCAAAACGTCATTCTTATCCTAATCCAAAAATTAACATAGCCACAAAGTAGAACAGGTTGGGAGAAGGGAGGGGCACCAAAGAGAGCAAACAACAAACAATAAAAAATCCAAGAAAACAAATATCTAACCCCTTTCAGCGCCTATACACCAACAGGAGAAGAGGTCCAATCTGTAGTCCTATTCCAGTCATTTTTTAATCTTATGAGAGGCAGTTCGCTTATGGGCCGCCTTGTTGTTGCCAGCTGCCGTTGTGGTGGGAGATCCCTTTCCAGGGGGTGAGGAGTCACCAGGTGTGGGGCCGGGGCCTGGGGGTGGGGCCGGGGGGTCAGAGGGGGATGGCAGGGCACCGTCCCCGGCCCCCCGGTGACTGGCCAGACTGGTTGCATCCGTCTGTAGACTGATAGAGTCTGGGGCGGCCGCACCGTCCAGGGCCAGACCGCCAGGTTGCTGTAGAAGGGCACGTTGCTCTTCAATTCTGTAAACAAAAACACAGACACACAACAAATAAGCACAAATAAATAGGGACAGATATGAGCAATTTTTTTCGGGATAAAATGTGGTGATCTAAATCTAGATTTGAGCAGCGCGAATGACGTTTTACTTAAAATTTAGGCACACAATATTATTGGCTAGAAAGGTCTGACAACAACAAAAAAGCAGAGCAAACAATTCTGACACGGCATTAGCTCAAAAGAACACGACACGATGTACAATTACTTAGAAAAAAGATCTTGAAACTGAAACTATCCATTTCAAAAAGGCACAGAAATCTCAAAACATTTTACAGTCTTAGGAAAATCTTACCGTCCACGCTGCATTCTCATGATCAGCTGGAAGAAATCATCATCGGGGACCGTCAGAGACCCAGCGGGGGTCGGACCCCCATTTCCCTCAATCGGGGGACCCCCGCCATTGACGGTGGCGGCACCGGCAGCGGCACCAGCCCCAGAGGAGCCTGAGGAGGCGGCCGCACCATCCTTACTGGGCAGGACACTACGCTGCTCCTCCATGCGAGAACCCTGAAACAAGGATAGGTCGAAACAGGTTCAACGAAACAAAGCAACACTAAACACTGGAACAACAAACAACAAGACTTCTTCGTTTTACGTATATACGTACGTCTAACTTCGGTTAGTGATTATTTATTTAGTTTGCATTTGGACATGTACCTAAATTTCAGCTGGCTGGCTACACGCACCATGTCGAATTGCACGGATGCCATCCAACTAGTGCTTAAATTACGCTTCAGAGTGGTTGTTTGTCTCTTCGTCATTCCTGCGGGGTCGGCCTATTCCGACCTCTCCGAATGGTGCGTTGGGGTTGCGTGGGCGGTAAAGTACGACGACGTGTGCCAAACGTTAGAAGGCTGATGCGACATATCATTAAATAAGCCTATGGGGTTTGGACGACAGTCAACTCACCCACTACAGCTTAGTCTACCCTCTAAGTGACAGAAAAAAATGTCTTTAGCAAACAAGTTTAGCGAGCCTACACCAGAGTAGATCACAGAAAGAGAGCCTCTAAACCAACCTGGCACTTGATGAGCACTTCAAAGAAATCGTCCCCGGGAAAGGAATGGTCACTGGTGGTCGGGTCCGCGTTCTCTGGTCGTCGCCCAGACGCCGATGAGCTCGCTGCCTGCTCTCCTCCCGCTGCCCCGCCTCTGTGAGTTGCTGCACTGCTGTTGCTGCAATTATTTTGCTGCTGCTGTTGCTGTTGTTGTTTTCGGATATGGGGTCCAAGTACCTAAAATATAGCCAGAAAAAACAATTATGATACGCAATGCTATTATAGAAAGCAAGACTACAGGGGTACGTTACTTTCCAGCAGACCAAATGTATATACTCATTAAAAAGTCATGCATTCCAGAAAATATATAACCAACCAGCCCTTTGGAACAGAAATGAGATTCTGCAGAAGAACGAGTGTAAACAAAGAATTTCATCAACAAAACAAAATCCATTTACGGCCAGGTGAAACATGGATAGATTTACGTCATCAGTATCACAGTTTGGAGTCAATGCAGCACACTATGTAGTAGGTACTAAAAATCTTAACGTTTAAACTATATGAGACAAAATTCAAGTGTAACACACTTAGCGCATAAAACAACGGTATGGTTGCTCAATCTCAACGTTGCACAATCTCAACGTTGCTCTATCTCAACTCCCGCTATCTCAACTCCCACTATTTCAACGTTGCGCTATCTCAACTCCCACTATCTCAACTCCCACTATCTCAATTGCGCTATGTCAACGTTGCGCCATCTCAACGTTGCGCCATCTCAACGTTGCGCCATCTCAACGTTGCGCCATCTCAATTGCGCTATATCAACGTGGCACTATCTCAACGTTGCGCTATTTCTATGCTGCGCTACCTCTCCCTCAAATGTTGTTAGGATAATGGTTTATTTATTTACAAAAATTGAGAGTAGAAAGAGAAAGAAAGTAGAAAAAAAAGAGTTGAGATAGCGGGAAGT
>JASAND010009436.1:0-72536 GCA_030248195.1 Trissonchulus latispiculum | reverse complement strand
TTCCTGTATACACTGTTTCGACAAGAGCGATGCGATGCCAAAAAATTTTTTGGTTCCCCTTGGTCCCCTCGTAAATAACATTATAACGTAATAACATTATTAAATTTATATCCTTATATCCTCAAAAGCCTGACAACTGTTACCTTCAAAAACAGACTTTAGTTTCGCGTTCAGTACCTCTTAACAGCAACACACAGCTTTTCAGAAAATTTTAGACAACTATTTTTCGTGTTCTTTTGGTCGTGGCCCGGTTGCGAGTTAAAAGTTCTACAATAGTCATCATACATTAACACGGGGTCCGATTCTGGGGGGGGTCTACCCCGACCTCGGCGAGGGGTCTACCCCTGAAAAATTCCAAAATTTTAAGGGGGTCTGCCCCAAAATTAACAAAAATTGCGAATTTTTAACGTTTTTGACCAAAAATCATTAAAAAATGACAATTTTTAGCGATTTTTACGGAATTTTTCGAAAAAATCGCTAAAATTTACTAAAAAATTACCTATTTTTGGTAAAAATCGCTAAGGGGTCTACCCTTTTTTCCTTTCTGGATGAGAGGGTCTGCCCTCTTTTCCTTTTCGCTGAGGGGGTCTACCCGTTTTTTGTCGGTCTGGGGGGGGTCTGCACCCCCCCCATTCCCCCCCACGTTATCCTATGATAGTCATCCGTGAATCAAAATTTTTGCGTCATTTAAGCTCATAAAAAAACCGCAAACATAAATACTCCCCATTTACACTCGAAAAAATACTAAGTGGAAGAATCTAATCGATTGCTGCTTATCCCTTCATATGCACTTTTATTAACTTTTTTGGGTAATGCGTTACCAATTGTTCACAATCACAACCCAGCTTTCTTTCACTGTTACTCCTGCGTTTAGATTTTTCAATTAGACAATGATTATTTATGAAACCATTTGTTTATTGTTGATTTGTTTTTTAGCGAATCCGACAGGATTCCGGTTACGAATCCGGAGATGATGGATGTTATTGTTTGTTAGGTGGGCATTGCACGCCAGAAGAGAGATTCCATTTCCAAAGAAATGTGAAAAATCTAGTCAAGGTCCAAGAATCCGAAGAAAAGAAAAAGGAAAAGAAGGTAACAAAATGCTTCTGCATTATAAAATGGCTGGGTGAATCAATGTACAAATCAACAACACCCTCCTAGTTTACTAAAACCAAAAGTCCATGATTTTCTTCTATATATTAGAAGACGAGTAAGCCACTAGAGGGCTCCTCTTCTTGGCATTGCGTAACGGTGCTCCGACCACAATACGCGAATGTTCCCCCGTTTGGGGGGATCGACAGGTATACCCCCCTCCGTTTGGTGGGGGGGGGGGGGTAGCCAAAAGGGGTCCCCGTTTGGTGGGGGGTAGCCGAGAAGAGGTCCCCGTTTTGGGGGGGGGGGGTCGCTCAAGCAGGCTAAGTTTGGCTCATTCTGATTGGCTGTTGGCGACCCCCCCCCCAAACGGAGGGAGGGGGGTGTGCTTTGTCGTTCTGGTCTACCCCCCCCAAACGGGGGAACATTCGCGTATTGTGGTCGGAGCACCGTTACGCAATGCCCAGAAGAGGAGCCCTCTAGTGGCTTACTCTTCTTCTTATTAATAATAGCGCAATTATGCACTCTTGCTAAAACTAATTACCCCCCGGCCCCCGGCCCGCAGTGCCAGACTTTTCACCACAATTTAACCAAATGATTTTTATGAATGCTTTTGTCAAAACTTCCAGATAATTTATCTGCAGTGCTCATGTCGTGAGCGAACACTGCCGAAACTTATTTATAGAAAATTCCTTAGTGAAAAAATGGTAGTTAAGCTAACTTTTTACGCTCAGGTGTCTTATGCCTTATGCATGTCTTCTATCTTGTGTCCTAGTTTTACCACCACGGGTTCTACAAGCCGGTGTCGTGAAATATTCTTCCCCCCCCCCAAATATTTTCCCCCCTATAAGGTGAAATATTTTTCCCCCCTAAATATTTTCCCCCCTTCGGAGCAATAAGGTGAAATATTTTTCCCCCCTAAATATTTTCCCCCCTGAATATTTCCCCCCCCCTAATAAGGTGAAATATGTTTCCCCCTAAAAATTTTTCCCCCTGAAATATTTTTCCCCCCTCTGACTTAACACTGTTCGGTTCAGTACAGTAAGTTATATGAAACCCGTTCAGATTATGTTGCTGCGCCACTGTAGCTTTATATATGTTAGGCAACACGAATCGATGCTTACTGCTAACGTAGAAACATTATACAATTATTTTAACTTATTTTTTTGTAACTTTTGCATGTTAATTTCTAAAGTAAAAACATTATACAATAGTTTTAAAGTACTATTTTATTTTAATAGATGAATTAATGCAATTAATGCATTCTGTACTGTTACTGGACGGTATAAAGACTTTTTAAACGTTAAGTCAATGGTTGTCGAATTTAGCTTTACTAAAACAAACGGTATTATTTATTCTTTTCAAGCATACACATTTTACAGATATTCACAATAAACCATGCCATTTTTGAAGCAAATGTGTTAACTTTGAGCTTGCGGTTTTCTGTTAACCTTTATTGGTGGTTTTCTTTTGTGTAAATTTGACGCTATATTCAATTCTTTATTAAAGTAGATGAATCTTTCCAAATATGCTATTTTGGTGCTCTTTAACATTCTGGGAACATTTTAACATTCTTAAAACTTGACCAAATGAGCTAAAATTTGGTTAGGTAAGTTTTCGATCTCGCTAAGTTCAAATATCGCAAAATCTTTCGATTTCACAAAATTAGATTTTTTTCAATTCGCAGGGGGGACCAAGAGGAACCGAAAAATTTGTTGTGTTCAGAACGAATTTGAAATCAGTTTTTCGATTCAGCTTTCCGTTAGTTCAGGATAAGCTTACATCTTCGGCTTATATATAACTTTAGCTTATATTGAGCTAATGGAAAGCTGAATCGAAAAACTGATTTCAGATTCGTACTGAACACAACAAATTTTTCGGTTCCTCTTGGTCCCCCCTGCGAATCGAAAAAAATCTAATTTTGTGAAATCGAAAGATTTTGCGATATTTGAACTTAGCGAGATCGAAAACTTACCTAACCAAATTTTAGCTCATTTGGTCAAGTTTTAAGAATGTTAAAATGTTCCCAGAATGTTAAAGAGCACCAAAATAGCATATTTGGAAAGATTCATCTACTTTAATAAAGAATTGAATATAGCGTCAAATTTACACAAAAGAAAACCACCACCTTAAGGCTAACAGAAAACCGCTAACTCAAAATTAACACATTTGCTTCAAAAATGGCATGGATTATTGTGAATATCTGTAAAATGTGTATGCTTGAAAAGAATAAATAATACCGTTTGTTTTAGTAAAGCTAAATTCGACAACCATTGACTTAACGTTTAAATTATTTCCAAAGTCTTTATACCGTCCAGTAACAGTACAGAATGCATTAATTGCATTAATTCATCTATTAAAATAAAATAGTACTTTAAAACTATTGTATAATGTTTTTACTTTAGAAGTTAACATGCAAAAGTTACAAAAAAATAAGTTAAAATAATTGTATAATGTTTCTACGTTAGCAGTAAGCATCGATTTGTGTTGCCTAACATATATAAAGCTACAGTGGCGCAGCAACATAATCTGAACGGGTTTCATATAACTTACTGTACTGAACCGAACAGTGTTAAGTCAGAGGGGGGGAAATATTTCAGGGGGGAAAATATTTAGGGGGGGAAAATATTTCACCTTATTAGGGGGGAAAAAAATGTTCAGGGGGAAAATATTTAGGGGGGAAAATATTTCAACGTAATGCTCCGAAGGGGGGAAAATATTTAGGGGGGAAAAATTTTTCACCTTATAGGGGGGAAAAATATTTGGGGGGGGGGAAGAATATTTCACGACACCGGTCAGGACCATTTTATACTCCGCCAGCCAACGTCGGGATCTCCCAGATTTACTTTTTGACTACATATGTAGCATTACCTGATCCATTGGCTTAATGGTGGGTGACTGCAGGATCAAAGTGTACAGAAAATGCTAAGCAGATTAGTTACAAAGTCCGTTCATTAGCCCTCCATGTTTGGCTGACGAATGTGGTAAAGGAAGAACCAATAACCCAGAATAAATGAAGGGAGATTAAATGGAAAAGGTCCCTTTCGTAATACTTAAAATTCCAACGTGACGTCAGGCACGCTTTCTTGCATCCAAGGGATAGCTAGTAGAGACCTTCACTCAGGCCCGTAAGCCCGCCCGGGCCGGGCCGGGCCTAAGGTGAAAGGGGCCGGGCCGGGCCGGGCCGAGGTAGGAAAAATTTGGGTGCGGGCCGGGCCGGGCCGAGTACTGTAACGGGCCGGGCTTCGGGCCGGGCCTGCTATTTTCATTAGGAGATTTTGTCTTCTTTTTAGTTTCGACAATCTATACTGGAGATTTTATTCTTTTCCAAATATATTTTTGAATAATCATTGCTCTTTTATTCCGATCTGACTTGATTTCCTTTCTCTTTCAGAGTTACTGGCGTATGCACTTAGCTTATTTGCGTTTATATAACGTAATCTTTAGCTGGAATTTGAACATTAGCATCTGAAATTTATTTATTTATATAATTGTTTTTAATATTTGGAAAGTATATATACCTTCTCCTTATTAATTGCAAGTTATATTTGAATCAACGAAATTGGTCAGTCAGTGAATTCTTCCCTATAACTAAGAACGGAACCGCTTACTGTTCTTAATCGCTCAAAATTAACATGAGCTACGAGAAATCGTTTGAAAATGGTGTCTGCGATGAGGAATAGAATTCTATGAATTTTAAACCCTTACTTTTATTTTGGCTAACGACAAACAATTAGCAAAAACGGGCCCGGCCCGGGCCGGACTTAACTTTTGAGCTTACGAGCCGGGCCGGGCCGGGCCTAACTTGGAGCGGGCCGGGCCGGGCCGGGCCGGGCCGAGGTCGAAACTTTTTCAAACGGGCCGGGCCGGGCCGGGCCGAGGTGAAATTTTTACGGGCCGGGCCGGGCCGGGCCTGAAAATTCAGGCCCGTGAAGGTCTCTAATAGCTAGGGGCCAGTTTCATAAGAAAACTAGTCGTGTTCTCGAAACTCAGGTATATAGTCGTTTTCAACAACTACTACATACATACCTCGACTGAGTAGAACTGAGACAAGTCGATTTTGCATTAGAAAAACGTGGAAGGATTGTGGGAAAGATTATATATTTCGGATTGTTGTGTTATTATTAGATAGAACTTTATTTATGTCATTTCAGAGTTTCACTATTCAAAAAGTTTACGTACACTTGTACATACAGGTACCTAGATACAGGTTGTTATCCTGTTTCAGGCTGTCCAAGTCCACAATCAAAGAGCCAGGGCCTGTCCCAAGGAATTCGAGCAGAACTACTGTGCCTTCTGCCGTAACAACGGAGCGGATGAAGAACACTACAGAGGCCACGTCCTCAAAATTAAGAAGATCGTTCAGTAAGCTAACATTTGTAATTAATTGCTCTGTTTGAACCATTTAGCTTTGGTGGAGGGATCTCATTTCCTGAGAGCTGACATGACATAAAAACAGACTTTTGACGACGTTTTACGTTCTGAAAATCGCTGTATACAATATTTTAGCAAAATCGGAGAGAAAACTTCTCATATACTCATTGCTCATGGCTAATATCTAAAAACTTCGTACTTCGCGAGATCGATAAAGTTTGCAGATGTCTGATCTGAGCGCCGTCAAAGTCAATTGTAAAACCTTTAATCACTGTAGAATATTAAATCTTGACAATCCGTGTGCATGCAGTGCAACTTGCACCAAGTTTACCTAGCTTTTACAGGAGCATCACTAATTAGAGACTACTTAGATCTTAAAGTCTTATAAAGTAAAATAAATAGTCTTAAAGTCCCGGCCCGTGAAAAATTTTTTTCGACCTGCCCGGACCGGCCCACGAGCTGCTTCGGCCCGCTCGGCGCGGACCGTCGAAATTTTTGTACCCGCGCGGTCCGGCCTGCGAAAATTTTTTCAATTTTTTCGATAATGGATAAATACATGAACAGTTTTCTTTAGCAGTGTTTTTCAAAATAAAATCTGTGTTTTTCAGTGTGTTTTCAAAGAAAATGTGTTTTTCTAAAAATTCGGTTTCATAGTTTTCACAATGGTATCGTGCAATTTTGGTTAATTTTTGCCTTTTTACAGATTAAAACGAATAAATATTTGTTACTGATTTGACTTATATTGACGACTGACAGAAGACTGGGCCCATGTCAAGATAAAATTCACTTTTTGATGCGTTCTGATCTACTAATTGTTTTTCTTGGAGCTTTTATTTTCATGGGAGTTCTTGGGGTTCTGGGGTTCTTAATTTTCTGTAGAGATTAGATCTATAACTATGTGTAGTTTCATTTTTTGATGGGGGTTCTGGGGGTTCTTGCGGGTTCTTAACTTTTTGATGAGATTTGATCCGTAACTACATATATTTAGTTTCAAATTTTTGATGGGGGTTCTGGGGGTTCTAAAATTTTTTCAGGAGATTTGATCCTCTACTATCTAGTTTTAAGTGTTTGCTGGAGGTTCTGAGGGTTAGAGAGTGCGGGGATTTTGATTAGTGGGTTCGTTGCCTGAACGTATATCTATTGCGATCTTGTTCATCTTGCCGTCAGCACCCGATTGAAACCCATATTGTGCACATTGAATGTTATTTCCACAAGCTTTTCAAATTTTTCAGTCTAAATTTGTGAGAGAAGCCAGGAGGACCCCCCCCAAGTACACCCCAGTTATATGCCACATATTTGATGACTTAGATACAAATAAACACAATATAAACATATCGTGACGTAAAGCTTCAGATAGAATAGATCCGCAACGTAGTCTCATAGCATAGTCATCGAGTGCTGGATACAAACGCATGAAAAAATTTTGAGAACCTTTTTTTCTGATGGGGGTTCTGGGGGTTCTAACTTTTATCTTGACATGGGCCGAAGACTGGAACGCCAAGAAATCAAAGAACAGTTTTTAAGATTTGCTAAAAAAGGTAGCACTTAGCTGTCTTTTATTTTTACCAAAATTAACTCTGTTTGTCTTTTGCAGAGTGTGGGTACGTTTTAATGAGACTACTCGAGAATTCGAAGAATTCGAAGTAGAGGAATTTGAGGTTAAGGAAAATACAATTGTATCAAAGGCGCAAATTTTTTTGCAAAACGAACATTTTTTAAACCCTCACAAACTAATACCTTTGGTGTGTCTTTAAGCGTGTTTTTCTAACAAAAATGGTGCGAAAACACAGTAAAGTCAAAAATACAGTTTTCCTGATATTTTATATTATCATAACTTACAGTTTGTAAGTTGTAATAATGTAATCGTGTACATGCTGAAATCATAAAATCATACCAATGAATTGAAGATTGTGTCAGTACCGTTACACAACATAATTCGAGAAGCACAAAATCTTTTAAGTTAAAAATTTGAGTTATGGTTTTCTATTAAAATCTTACAAAAAACTGATGGCGGGCCGGACAGTCGGCCCGCGGCCTGGCCCGGCCCGTGAACCTTGGTCGTCGGGCCGCGGGCCGTAATGCAGGCTAGCAGGCTAAAGTTTGTCGAAAGTTACGCACAGGTGTGCGTCTACCTTAGGTTGCACCTCCGAACTTGGAAGGTCAAACAGTCAGACAACAAGACGTCTCTCCCTGAACATTTTATTGCAGAAATATGCAAGCAATAAGCAGGTAAACATAACTTCCCTAGAAGTTTCACTTTCACATGTTTACTGTAAAAATAAAGGTTACGTTTTTACAGGACAACCTAAGTTTCAACGAAATGTGTTCGTTCAAGTTTACGATATTTACTACACTTACCCAACTTACTCGAGGTTCATACAACCTTGTTGCTTCGACAATGTTACACTTTTGTAATTTCTAAAAGATTAGCAAGCTTATATTTGATAAGGCAAGATTTTTTTCTATTTAGGCAGCATCGACGCAATGGAGGCCTTTTGTAACCAACACAGACACCAAAATTAGCACTTTCTAACACAACAACTTTTAGCACAACCAAACTTTATCTGTCCCCATGCGAACACGCGCTAATCGGTGACGCAAGATTATTCGGACCCAGGCCCTCAGTATTTTCAGGATGTTCCTATTTGCCTGTTTATTAAGAATAAACTCATTATGTCCATCCGCTGAAATAAACTAAACTTATGTGCTTTCTCCAAGATTTTTGAGCTTGAAAAGGAAAAATTAAGCTAATTCAGGAAAGCATACCTGTATACCAGAAAACATGGCTAACCTACCAATATATAATAGGATCTTGACGAACTTCTTCTATCTAGTGACAATTGTTGTCCGAAATAATTTAGTTATTATTGCTGAATTATTTATTTTGGAAAAACTTATGAAGTATGAACATTCAGGCCCTCGGACCGACATCCATTGGTTAGCGGGCCGGGCAGAGAAATTTTTTAATTGTGGGCCGGGGCGGGCCGAAACGCGAAAGTTAGCTAAACATTTATACTCAATCTGGTTATTTTACAGTAAAATTTAACATTTCGTTGTGAAGTTAGTGTTTCCAAGTTGAATGGAATCCTTTAAAATAATAACGTTAGTAAAATTTTGGAAATTTGTTTTTGGTGGGCTGGGTTGAATTTTTCCAGATTGCGGGCCAGGCCGGGCCGAAAACTTTTGCCAGCGGGGGGGGGAAGCCGAGCAGGTGTCGTATGCTCTTTTGTCATCTATTCTCAAATGTCACCTTATAAGAAGAAGCCCATAATTATTTGTGCAGTCTCGTTACTTTTATTTGCAATGGATAGCTTTTGTAAGGACGATTATTTTGATATAAAATAATGTGGTAATTACCTATAGTAATTATAGCTGCTAATTAACACTTGAAATTAACTTAGAAATCTTCAAAATTTTCGCAAAAACGTTTCATTATATCAATCGAAAGCTCTTGACGAGGCGGATTCAATGGTATGAGAACTAAGTCGATCGATTAGATTAATGAACGCCATGGCTCCATATGTAATCGAAAGTTGCTTGTTTCAACGAAACTTTCGGCCAGTTTAAAAACATTTGCTTGCTTGTTTCAACGAAACTTTCGGCCAGTTTAAAAACATTTGCTTACTTCTTGCAACAGTGAATCCGCTTCGTCAAGAGCTTTATATTGATATATGTACAACATGATAGGGTTTCCTTAAAGTTTAAAATTTTCTTATGTTAGTTTCAAGCGTTAATTAGAGCAGCTAGAATTAGCATAATTACCACATTATTATATAGCAGAATAATCGTTTTCGCAACGACACTGCACAGATAACGTGCCTCCTCTTAAAAAGTTAGGTTAGGTGACATTTTAGCATAAGTAACAAAATAGTGTACGACACCGGACCTAGCACAGGCAGAAGCATAGGTCAGGTCCGGCCAAGAAAAATCCGGCTCGTGCTCATTTCTTTTATGAAGCTCGTTTAAGATATTTTGGTTTAAAGTTTTCAGTTTTCTTTCCAACTTCCTTTCCAAGTTTCCTGAATAACAGAATAGAAAACACAGTTTCTGTTCATTTTGCCATGAGTAGAACTACTAGAAACGTTTGCTGCTTAACTTGGTTAATGACATGTTTAACTTGAATCAAAGCACAAATTTTAATTCTCCAATCTACGAAGCTATTGCTGAATTTTCTTTTTGTGTTTCTTTGTGAACGTTCTTTTGATGCATTGATGAGCTCAGCATATATATTTTTTCTAAATTTCATGGCTTTACAATTTATTGTTTATAACGTTTGATATGTAAAACATTTGTTTACACTAACTACTCTAATGTAATTTCTACTTTCAGGTGCCCTATTCTGCGGGCATATACGTGCCCATATTGCGGCGCCAGCGGAGATAATGCCCACACGATCCGCTATTGCCCAGTAAAGAAAGAAAGAGATATTGGGCTGAAATGCCCCAAATGAAGCGATATCTCTAAGTTAATTTAAACAATATTAATGTATATACAGAATGTAATTTGGATTTTAATTAAATTTCTTGGTTTTCCGTTTCTATTATTGATTAAATTAGGATCTGATTAGTATTCTGATACAGGTATACAATGCCTATAAAGGCACTAGTAAGAAAGAAGTGTGAAAGGTTGAAATCAGGATTGAAAGATGTAAAACTTGTCCAGAGCGGGGATTGAACCGCCGAGCTTTGGTTTGAAATTAGAACGCTTACATCTGGCGCCACACCTCCGGACGTTAAGAATAGTTTTTGCGCTGATTTCAGCCTTTCGAAGTTTCTGATACAGAAGCAAGAAAGTTGCACAATAGCCGGACTTAGTCTTCCGCTATTCCGCTGCTATTTTTAAACTTTATTGGGCAGTCCTCCGATCTTTTCTGGGTGGACCCAACTACTTACTTAGCTGATAATGGCGGCCAAGTAAAGGTTGTTGATTAGCAGGCCGGGTGATAGAATCTCCTAGCAGGCCAGAAGTGGTTTTGGAGTACCCTGGTTTTGCACTTTTTTCTGCAGTTTGCAACATCTTTAATTGCAATTTTATATATAAGTGTGTATACGTGCAAATGCACATGCTGTGTATAACATGTCCTAACACTGCCTACAGAAAGTTAGTAAGTTTTGCCTGAAATGGATTGTTCTTACAACGATGATTATATATTTTGATATAAACTTTTGTTTTATAAGTATAAGCCCATACAGGAGCCTTGTACCCACGACACAAACCCAGGACCTAGGAGAGAGGAGGGAAGAGAGGTTCAACTGTTTACTCACGATTGAAAGTAAAGAATTGGCCCAGCAGGAGATCGAGCCATGGCCCTTCTGCTGCGGAGGCAGACATGCCATCGCTACACCACGGGTCTATCAGCTGAAGTCCCGTATCAGGCCCATGAATCTTTCCTATGCCCGCTTCCCTTACACAAACAACTACTTGGCAAACCAGAGACGAAAGATTTTCGGTTCCTTTTGGCTCCCTTCTTGTGAAAAGTAGCAAAATCTAGAAATTTTGTATATAGTACATATAATATATCAAATTTGTCGAAAATAATCTAAATTTAAATCATGCTTTAAAGTGTTTCTAATTGGTCAAATCAAGAGTTTACCAAGAGTAAGACACTCAGCTCTTCCTAACAGAATAAGCTTGCGAGATGCTCGACACATAAAGGCCGAAATCTCGGGGGGGGGGGCTTCTCAGCGTGTAAACATACAACGCTGACATTTTTCAAAAACGGGCGTTTTCGCCAAATTAAATATATACTTTAACTGAGCTAGGAAAATCGTACAGCAATAATTATTAAAACATAATGTTGCGTAGAACGAGGCCTTTTTAACGATATAAAACTTATATAGTTCGGTTCATACCCGGCAATAAAACATCCTTTCCACGAAAATTTTAGGAATTCCATCATTTCTTCAAAATGCGTTACGCTGTTGCCAGATTTCTAAGAGATAGCCAGAAGCGAGCTACATACATAATATTTATATCGTTGAAAAGATCTCATGATACGCAACATAATAATATAAAAATTACCGCTGTACGACTTTCCTAGCTCAAGTTATTGTATTTAATTTGTCAAAAACAAATACTTTTGAAAAATGTCAGCGTTGTGCAAGCTTATTCTATTAGGAAGAGCTGAGTGTCTTACTCTCGGTATTATAAACTCTTGATAATACCAAGAGTGGGAAGCTTGGCCCTTCCTAATGGAAATGGCCTGCGAGATGCTCTTCACATTAAGGCCGAAATCTCGGGGGGGTCTGTCTTTTATATGCGTTTGAACTAAAACGCATTTGATTGGCTAATTCCCTACCTTATGTCTAAATTATGTGTATAGTGGACCCCCCAGAGATCTCAGGGCTGGGAGTGCCGCATAGCGTTGTTAAGTGTGTGTTTATATGCGATTGAACTGAAATGTATTTGATTGGCTACTTAGCTACCGTAATCCTCATCAGTGCATTTCAGTTCGATTGCATATAAACACACGCTTAACAACGCTATCCGGTACCCCCCCCCCCTGAGATGTAGGGGGGTCCACTATACACGTAATTTTGACATAAGGTGGGGGATTAGCCAATCAGATGCGTTTTAGTTCCAACGTATATAAAAACATGCCGAACAATGGTAAGTGGAACCCCCCGAGATTTCGGCCTTAATGTGCCGAGCATCTCACAGGCCATTTCCTTTAGGAAGGGTCAAGCTTCCCACTCTTGGTATTATAGACTCTTGGTCAAATCTACCTACTTTAAATTCTGAACGAACATACGCGGAGCAAAAGATCATTGTCTCGATTATCTCTAGCGCTAACTTTTGTTTTTTGATCAATACCTAACTTCAAAATTTTGTATGGGAGCATACTAGAGGCCAACGAATTAAAAACTTCTAAGAAGGTAAGGGGGCAAGGGGATCATACAGTCAGCTTCTTACTACATAAGTAAAGGGTGGAGTCTGCAACCAGGTACAGCGACTGGACTAAGGTTTAATTTCGGGAACAGGATCAGGAGCATAGTTCTGAAAACAGGAACAGGAACCGGTGTCTAATTTCAGGAATAGAATCAGGAAATGGGGACAATTATGTAGTCTATAGGCATGGGCACGGGTCCAAATATTTGGACCCGGGTACCCGGTAGCCGGTGGTACTACCGTCGTGGCCGCTAATTGCGACACTACCCGGGTACTCGGGTACCCGGGTACCCGAGCACTTTCGGGTATCCGAATATGTTTTAACTTTAACAAATTTTGGTGGTAGCCATTTTAAAATTTAACTGTTTTCAGGGGTCTTTATTCAAATTGAACTTTGATGGGATAGCTTTTCATCGCTAGAGTATTTTAAAAGCGTTTTAAATACGTAAAAAGGATTACAGTGACTTTCAATTAATTATCAGGGTATCGGAAGCTGATGCTGATCCAGACAACTTGGTTTTTATTTTATTACCCCGCTAAGTTCCGCAATTTTCTGAGCTTTCTATTACCGTTGTACTGTTCCTTTCTTCAAACCTTTAAATGTAAACAAAATTTAGAAAGCTTTTGGATTATAAGGCCAAATTCCATAACAAAATTTGGCTAACTTCAACTACTTATCTCTGGAAATTAAAACAGCACAAAGGGCAGCGAACAAGCAAAAGCTGCTAAGTACTGCGTTTTATATATAGTTCTGAAGCATAACTTTAATTTAAAGCACATGAAAATAAAAGTTTCGGATTAAAAAACGAATTTTTTGCAATCTGCCACTAAATTGTAATCACTACAAATGTAAAATTTTAAACTCACTTAAGGGGGGGTCGCTTTGGGTCAAAATCGATAGTCGCGGATTTCGCTCATTTTCACACACAATATAGGTACATAAGCTCTCAAAAACAAGACAAAACATTAGAGTTCGAAATCAAACTATGGCAGAGATATTCTGCTATAAAGTTGGAAAACTTGAAAATCACTGTGATTTGCCCTCCAAGGTTATGCTGAGACAGAACGGCAGGGAAATTTGGAACAACTAATATGGCAAATTAATTCTGTGGGTTGGCTAATATTTTAATACTAAAACGACTCCGTGATATCCAGCCAGTCGTTCACAGTACATTTTTCAATTGTTAACTGAGCCTTTTTCAGCTAACTGTGCCTCAAACTTTATCTTGCTCTAACTTTCAGATACTACATTTCACACACATAGTTCTATTAGAAAAGTTATTCAGCTCATCAGTAGCTATCGAATGATACCCATTTTGTCTATATTTTGGAAATTTCAAAAAATTGACTTTTGTGACCTATATGGGATCAAAGGAGCCGACACGACAGAAAAGTTCTACCTTGAAGCATTTGCCTTTTGTATAATGTCCGGCAGGCGTTGAGAGTTTTATGTGCCAATTTTGGTGACTTTCGAGTGGGTAACGAGTGAGAAATTATTAAAAGAACGTGAAATCGTTTTAAAGCTTAGGTATTATCTGAACATTCACTTGGAAACTCGCAAAATTAGCAAAAAAAGTAGAAGAATTTTTCTGACATGCTGACATCTAACAGGATGAATCAGACCAAAAATTTTTGAACATCGATTTCTCAAAACTGAAGAATCGGCAAAAAGTTGACTTTGTGCCACTATACGAAGGACATATGGGCCGAGGGACGTTTTTTTGGATTTGGCTCAGCAGGTCTTAACTGTCGAGGAAATCGGCCAAATGCACGGTAACACGAAATTTCGCGACTTCGCAGTGAGTTTTCGTACTACTCGATATGTTTTAGGCCAAACCAAGAAAAACATCCCTCCGCAGAAGTACGAATTTCAATTCTGCCAAAAATCTCCGGAATCCGTCAAGTGGTTTTTGAGAAATCGATGTTCGAAACAAAATAGTCGCAGTTTTGTCAAAATGGTTTTTCGGCCAAATCTCTAGCTTAAAACAATAAAGTCCGCCTAATAGGCATTCATAAAATGTGCATTTAGTAGACGCTGTATCGATTGAGTATACATAAGCCAACTTTGTCCTTAACATGTGGCAGTAATTTTGAAAAAACTGATTTCCTCGAAAATAGCCATTTTTTGACCCTAAAAACAGTTTTTTGCTTATACTGACTTAACCACTGGAAATAGCTCAAAGGTTGTAAAAGCAAAAATGTTCATTTTCCAGTCCTCTTTCCAGCCATACCAACCAATCCCGTGTCTTATCTACCTATTGGGAGCCTAAGGCCAAAAACCAAAACTTTCATATCTTTTGGCCTAAAAACACGGGACTGCTCCCAGAATGTTAATGAGCACGGAAATAGGTTACTTCATAAGTTTTAGCCATTTACGTAAGGGGTTAATGCAGTATGAATCAAAACTACCCGAAAGGAAACCAGCACCTTAAAAGGGGGGGGGGTCCAAATTTTGGTCATTTTTTCGACTTGCACCGATCTCGCGGATTTTTACATATTTTATGGTCCAAACAGTATACTTAGTGAGTTTTTAAAATTAAAGTTGTAAGTCATACGGTTGTTGCGTAATTTCACCTCAAAGTTGAGGTCTCGTGTGTTAAACATAAGAAACTTAAAAAGTTTCACTTTTTAGCAATGCTTTAGCAAGCAATTATTTACTTTGGTATGCGCTCATCTTACTAACGTCGTGCGCATACCAAAGGATCACCCAAAAAGCACGTAAATCAACTGAATGTTGACATGATCTGGGAGTGTCTTTAGAGTTCAGGATACAGTTTAGAGATAGTTAAAGTTGTCGAAAACGGAAAACTGATGAGTGATGAGTATTAGTGAAGGAAGTTTTTCAACGTTGGAATTGAGCATGTGCCATCAAATAAGAATTACTAACTTTCAAGACCACATCCGTCAATATCGACACCGTATAATGGTAGTGGTACTGCTGCTGACGATTAGTTTAAAAAACAACTCACAGCTGTGACTAAGGTCACTACTTTTATGCGAAAATTTTTATTTTTATCTTGTGAATTTAAGTTTTTATTTATTCATCGAAATCCACATAATATATTATACGTTGTATTGTGAGTATTGCATCAATAGGAATTTAACGAAAGAAAAAATTGTTGTAGCAAAGCAAATTCAATATTTTACAAACAAAACTAAAAACAGAAAATTATTGAATATTTGCAAAATGCCAAGACTAAGTCCTCTTACATTATATATTTCGTCTTTCAGTTGTTATATTGTTTTTAGTAAAATTTTATAACCTGAAAAAGTTTCGCTCGTTAAAAATTTCCTAAGCTAAGAATTTTACTCTGCTTGATCCAGTTTTACCCGGTTTTTTCCGGTTTTAACTGGATATCGGGTACCAGTAGTATAGTACAGTATAGTAACAGTATAGTATTTTTCCGGTTTTTCGACCCGCAATCATTGGATTGTGACCTATTTCAAAGAACCTACAACCCTTTCCAGAGTAACGCCATTCTATATTGCATAAGCCTATATTACCTATATTACCTCCAATCATCGGGTACATCTATTACGGACCCCATTTATACCCGTTGTTCCCTCTACACATCAAACTTTTCAGCCATATTCCTCTCATACATTAATTTCTTACATGCACAATTGTCTCAATTCCGTCCCTCTGTGTTCTTCCCCAGGGCTTTGGACCCGGCGTCGGCCCATTACCGGACTCCAACCTACCTACCTTCTACCATACGTACCTACTAATCTACCGAACTAGCTCATCAACATTTTCTACCCACCTAACCTAACTCACATATCTAACCTACCTACGTACCAACTATTCAAAACCTATGTACTACCCAAGTCCGGCACATACAATATTTTTGTGTTTTTGAGTTTTTACTGGTTTTTTGGGTTTTTAGTAGATGACTTCTTCTTCTTCTTCTTCTTATAAAACAGAGTGGGTAAGTACAATATTATTTATCTAAGGGCACTGTAGTTACTCCGTCCGCCTGCACTTTGCGTTTAGGATAAGCGTACGATAAAGTGTCCTTAGTTTGGAAGTATTTAACCAGGTTCCCATTTGTATTCACAAACCCCCTATTATCTCCTGACTTCGTGCAGCCAGTATCGAGAACATCTTTGAAATCCTTCCAAGTGTAATGGTTCAGTCTTTTACTCACCCCTTTATGGCTAATCTTATTAGTTTCTCCCCATGTGAAATAAGTTTTACTGCAAAGAGCTACAATTCCATACCCTTCCACTCTTCTTTAAACAACCCGGGTACTCTTTTTTGGGTAGGGTCTAATACAAAGAAATCTTTCAGGGCAATTTTCCATGCTTCCTTATTTTCGGGACGGACGCAGTCATTTAAATCAGTAGAGGAGCATGCGAAGTATAGGGAATCGGTGTCCATTTGACAAAGTTGAAATGATCCTGGTCTTATGTTTGGTTTTAGGCAATCGTAATAAAATTCTAGCACTTTAAGCTTAGCGTATTGGTATACGAAAAACCCTACCAACTCAGGGAGTCTATAAACAATTTTTGACTTAGCAGTTTCAACCTCATAAACCCCATTTCCCAAATTATCCAACCTTCTAAATCTCCATCCATTAACTTCCCTGCTAGCCCTAGACCTTTGACAATATTTTACATCCTGATGTTTTTCAAGGTTTGTAATAGTTTGGCCATACTAAGAATTTCCTAGAAGCTTGAACATTTCCCCTTTGAGTGCTAAATCTGAATCGGAATCGGCTGCTGATTGGTGGTAAGTTACCTCATCTCCCAACTCTTTGAAAGAAGCTTTAGGTTTGAACTCAAATTGCTCTATGTAATTTTTAGCCCTTGTTTTAAGGCCGGTTCACACGATCAAATTTTCGTCAAATAAATTTGATCAAATTTGACCAAACTGGCAATTTGACCAACTTTGATGGTTTGAACGGGCATCGAATTCCATCAAATTCCGTCAAATTCGTCATCAAATTGCTGTCAAACTATCAAATTGGTTTGGTCAGTGCGCAAAAACCATCAAATATTTGACGGCTTGTCAAATGATATTTTAACAGGTGGATCACGTGACCCTAAATCAATTTGAAGCATTGCCTTTTGTTTTCTTCACACATGCAGTTTCTCCACGGTCTTTAAACACAATGTGCAACACAGATCTGTAATAGCCTAAACTTCCATTAAATATACTTTGAATTTGATTTAAATGAATAATTTTAAATTGCCAAATGTTCAAAAAAATTGATGAAATAATTTTTATTTAAAAATATCGAATGAAAAGTTTTTGAAACTGTAAATCGTTTTAGATTTTTTACCAACCTCTGACCCAAGGGCGTTTAGGTTTGGGTTCAGAATCACATTGCGATAACAAGAAAAACACTAGTTTGCGCTTTTTACTGCTCAGTTTCTACGCGCGCAAATTCAAACTGGCGCCCAAATTGATCAAAATTTGGTCAAATTATTTGATGCAATTTTGACAGTGTAAACAGGCAATTTGATCAAATATTTTGCTGTCGAAAAATTTTATCAAATATATTTGACGAGAATTTGATCGTGTGAACCGGCCTTTAGATACCACTTAATTAAAGGAGTAGCTAGGAGAATTTTCTGTCCAAAATAACTTCCAATCAGTCCCCTCCTAGGCTGCGTCATTAGATCATGTTCCTCACAAAACTCGCTCATGTGGTCCCCAATATCTTCCCGACTGATTTCCACATTTTTGAAAATAGGCGTCATCTCTGCAAAGTATTCCTTTTTATCCTCAGGAACCTCAATATCCACCTCAACTAGTCCGAAGAACCTTGAATCCAACTAACCATCTCAGCAAAAGTAAGTACCGATTTTTTTCTTAGGGAGATTAAAATGCTCATTCATAAACTCTTGCATATCCGAAGAATCCTTTAAATTTTGGTCAAACTCACATTCCCACTTTTCAATTAAGTCAAACCCGCCATCCTTAATTGCCTAGGAGACCCTTTCTGTTCTTTCTCTTCTTTTGAATCTATCTTCAGGATCTTTATTTTTATCCAGTTCACATCCGTGACCGCGAAAAGAGCACCCATGAAACTGCAGAACTAAATTTTTGTCTTGGACCCATCCATCAACTTTAGATTTTCCTACTCTTTTTTGGCCCATATTGTACTCATGTTCAACCCTAACTCCCATTGCTTTTGCCGTATATTCGAGCCACATTGCCTCTTTTCTCCCTCTTTGTAGACACCTTTCAAATTTCCCATCTTTTGTGGGTTTTCATTCGGCATACAAACCAGTAGGCATCTCCTGCATTGTGCACCAGAGATACAAGGCATTAGCGTCAAACCCGAAAATTTGCATTACCTTTTCTCCATCTGTAATTTGAGTAATTCCGGCTTCATGATACCTATGAAATACTAAGCTGGGACCCCCAACTATATTATCCTTAACCAACTTATGCCAAGGTTTAGTGCGCCTACACCAAAGTGGTAGTATAGTGTGCTTAGGAATCCCATTCATCATATTTTTATATGCCAACCCAGGAAGGGAGATTGCGCCACCCTTAAACACATCGATCTCCCTGGTTTTCCAGAAGTCTACCATTTTTCAGTTGCTTGAAGGAACGGCCCTACGTCTTGGTTATTGTAATAAATTAGAGAGTCTCTCTTTGTTTTCATGTTATACTTCGCCCAATCCTCTGTGAATGCTAGGTAGTCTTCTTCGGAAACCTCTTCTTGTCTTAAAGTAGAATAGAACATATCCCGACTCGGAAAGCCGTGGTTTAGAAATTTAAGAGAAGTAAAAGCCTCGTAGGGGAAAACACCCTTTTGGTAAGGGATATTAAAACTTTTTAGCCACTTTTTAGCCAATCATAGGGATCACCTGTAGTTATTAAACACTTTGGGTCTTCATAGCCTGGAACATTGGATCCTATAGACACCGATGCTGGAACCAGCTGATCAACTTTGGTCCTCCTTTCTTATTTGTAGGTTTGGACATGCACTCAAAATCGTATGCAATTCTAAAAGGGTAGTACCATTCTGGCACCAAAATTCCTAGTTCACTAATCTTTTGGAGAATAGTTATAGTAGGCCCAACTCCGCCTCCAGGGAAAATGTGCTTTATACCCTTTTCACAACTTTTAGTATGTCTCGTAAAGTCGGTGTGGTCATGAAACAATTTATCGCAATTTGAGCATTTCCAAGTTCGGGTGAACTTATTTAAATTCTTAATGAAGGAGAAGTGGTTTTCATAGATGTTTAGGGCCATTTTCCTTGACTTCGTCCCTAGGGGCTTTCGAATAAGCTTAGCTGCAACATTCGCAATGTCTTGATCCCTTTCATTTTTCCTAACTACTAACTCATTAAGGTCTTCAGGTTCGTCTCCAGCTTCCTCAATAGTAGGTCATAATTCATAAACCGGAATACCAATATCAAATATTTCCTCAAGTTCATCTAGATCATCAAGATAAACCCCATGAAACTCTTCCCCAGGCTTAACCCACTGATCAATGAGTTCGTCTGTCCTTTCTTCTAGACAGGTAATTTTAGATCCCAATCCTAAGGAAATGCACCTAAAGAAACACTTGTCGTCCTCGCAAGCTTTGCCATTATTATTGTTTGTTACCAACGCATTAATGCCCCGGTTATTTTTTGCATAATCAGGGAGATACCGTGCTTCACCGACTGCATAAGAAATCAATTTATTAATGTCGAAGCAGACATTTGTAATCTGGAGGACGGTCCACTTTGCATTTGGACGCTGTTGCCTAACTCACTCAAGGATATTACCTCTCTCAAGCTCATGAAATATTTTACCCAGGTCCCCCTCATTCAAAATGTGGATAGGTTCATTGAAATACCGGTTATTTCCGGATGGGTAATAGTATCTCAGTTCTCCGTCTTCGATATTTCTAAGTACAAATCCGAGTGAAAGGTTAAATTTAAACTGCCACCTTTGAAGTTTGAAAACTACCTTAACTAGTTCCTTTAGCTTTGAAGGATCACTAACCCGGAAATTATACCGGTTTTGGATTCCGGGGGATACGAAATAACGAGTCCTTACCTTACTCCAATTCATCCTATACAGTGTTGGCTAAATCTTCAGGCAGATCCTTAATCAAGCTTCTCGTCAGATTAGGGGCGTCTTCGGTAGGAAGGTTAGAAAAGTGGGTCCTGTACCTTTGGTGCTTCTCGATGAGATCTCAAATGTCACTGATAGCCCTTATATGTTTTGTATTTAAATCCACATTTTTTGCATTGATAAGAAGGTTGCTCATTTGGATGGAACCTTTTAAAATGCCGCGTCATGTTGTGTTTCTCTGTGAATACCTTTTCGCATTTCGGAAAAGGAAAAAGGTTTTAGATGAATGCTCAAGTTTCTTGTGTCTTTGAAGTTCTAACAAGTCGAGGAACGACTCATTACAAATTGAATATATTGGGTCCACACTAGGAATAGTTGGTATGTCCAGGGGTGGAGTCTGGGAGTATGCCCAAAACTCATCAGTTCCTATCATCTCTTCCCCATCCCACTCATTTTTCATTAGGGCCACCGCTTTATCTCTGAAGGCCTTTGTCATCTGTGGGTCATCCTTCCAGAGCCCACTCTCAATAGCAGCATTCAATTTAGCAATTACAGACATTAGCTATCTTACCCCTTTCCACTCGCTTTTATGTATCTTATTTGCCGTTTATATCTACTTAATCGCTCTTGTTTACCGTTTATATGTACTGATCACTTGTATGCAATTCTAGCTCTTATTAGAATTCAAGTTTATATGCAGTTAGTCGCTTTTATGAACTCCCTGCTTTTATTGACTTAGTCGTTTATATGTACTTTTCCGTTTATATGTACGTAATTGCTTTTATTAACTTTGCCCTTTTATGTTTGTGCTTCGTGCTTTTATTTATTTTTAACCTTTTTGTTAACTAGTACCGAATAATTAACTAATTAGCACCCAGTAACTAACTAATTAATTAATAACTAATTAATAACTAATTAACCCATAATTAACTAATAACTCGCAGTTAGAGAGTAGAGGGAGCCCTTAGAACCGACCGCTCACCACGAAAGACCAAGTCAAGCTGACGCTTTACCAGAAATTCCACCGTTTGTATAGACTTTTGAAATAGCTAATAGTTGCTTGGCTTAACAAATACTTTGACCGTTTGCTGAAGTTTGCTAATTTTAATGTATTTATTGGTAACTTTATGGCTTTCTTACTATTAAATTAAACTTCAAACTCCTTTCGTTTATATGACTTATCACTTTAATCGTGGTTTGGATCAAATAAGAGAGCACTTTAAAACCAACCGCTCACGACGACTGAACAAGTCAGACTGAGTCTATATCAAAATTTTCGCATGTCGAATTGGTAATACCAATCTAGACATGACTTGCTTCCAATGGGTCATAAGGTGGTCATCATAGGGGTATTTTAAAGATCTCAACGAGCGGAACACAATACTTTTTTCATCCAAGTCGGATGAACACAACGAAAGTTACGCGCCATTGAAAGTTACTCCTTATAAAACTTTGATGAAACCTGATTCATTGATGCTGCACCAAGAGTATATAAACAACTGAAACTGAAAATCGTGTCAGAAGTTCCCTTGGTACAAATTAACCTAAAACTAAGTGAAATAGACTATTTCAAGGGAGTTTGAGCTAAATTGAACAAAATGAACAAAAAATGAACACAAAATGAACAAAACTTGAACAAAAATTTGATCAAAAATTGTGCAAAATTGGGTTAAATGAGCAAGACTGAGCAGCCTTTGGTAAAATTTATAACAATTCCAGAAAAATTAACTACCAAAATTCACTTTTAAGCGCCCTCTTCTGCATCAAAATTATAATTTCAGCTAGAGCCCCCTCCGATACTTGTCAAATTTGATGGATGACCTGTAAGATTTGATGGATTGCCCTTGTCATCGGCACCTTTGATCTTTACCCCCAGGGAATTGATAATTACCCCCTTAGGGCATCGTAAAAGGTATAAAAGGGCGCAAAAATTGGGTACCCCGTCAGTCTGACTCCTGCTGTCGTCGCGAGCGGTCGGTTCTTAAGCGCTCTCTCTGATAAAAACTGCGAATTTAAAGTGGTAATACGTGTTTGAATTACTTGTAGAAAATTTATAAACAGGTAATACTAGGAGAACAAACCGTACTATGAGTAATTCAGGAAGTGCAAGGAATAATAGAAGTACTAGAGGAATACTAGGAGCATAGGGGGACAAGCAGTTCAGGTTTACCTGGAACACATGTGGCCTGGGTGGGGAGGGGACCGCTCCCCCCAAATTGCCAAATCCCAGACCCCAATCAAATTTTCAAGACCCCACCCTCAAAATATTGTAAATTTTGCCTCAAAATTAGTAAAAATTCGAAATTTTGGAAAAAAATTCGAATGAAGCTCAAAAAAATCCAAATTTATCGACTAAATAAGCAAAAACGGAGAAATATTGTTGATTTTTAGTTGGAAACAACGTTTTTTCAGCGAATTTAGATTTTTTCTAAATTATTGGAAATTTTTTTACCCGATCCCAAATTAGTTTTTTCCGGACCCCACCCACATAACCTCAGACCGGCTGACTGCACCCACCCACCCAAATTTTGGTTACCCACCCACTCCCCAAACGATTTCTCAAGATACACCTAACGGATGGGGTCATAGGTGTACCACCTGCTTGGGTGGGGGGGGGAGTAAAAGGTCCAAATCTGGCTTTGGGGGTTTAAAAAATTGGAAATTCAAAAAAACAACCCAATCTGTACCAACATGTTTTCAGCTAAAAATTGCCCTTTTTTGACATAAAATCTGCTATTTTCGACATATTACTCAAAAACTACTCGTATATATTGCATTTTACAACCTATTTTTTAGCTTTTTAACTATTTTCAGCCATTTTTTCAGAACTTTTTGAAAAATTCCAAAAATGTTTGCAAAAATTTGGTATTTTTTCTCTTGTTTGGACCCAATTTTTAGGGGGGAGGGCGGAGGGGGAGTCTGAGCTCGGCTTGGGGTTAGCAGTCGAGGTCGGAGATTTTGTTTTTTATATTTGAAAACTTTGTTGGATCGTACACTCATATTTGTTCGTTGTACTTGTTCCCTTCCCGTCCTCCCTCCCGATGAGCCTGCGCCTCTCCTTGTCTCTGCGCCAGGTGGGACTTTGTGGCTTTGATGGGTATCGGAGATTCCGGCTGTCTGTTGCTGGAGGGGCTGTTATGGCTCTGTTTGGTTTGGTCTTTTTTGGCGGCTGGCATGCCATATCGCTTGTCGGAGGGCTCTAGCACTGTGGAGGGCGGCTCTCCAAGGGCACAGGAGGGATCTGGCGATCTTTGTGATGAAGGTCTAGCGGCTGTTTGGCCGTTTTCTGGTGGACAGTTCGGGTGTTGGTTTAAAAACTTTTGTTGTTGGATATCTAAGGTGATAGTTGGAGAACCAAGGGGCTGTTGCATTGTTGGGTGGTGTGACGGTTAGTGGGCCGCGCGGTGGGCGCCGGTTTGTGTTGAAGGCATGTTGGCAGGTTCTAGATGTCATTTCCCAGGCGTTGTGCTCACATTGTCCTTTTGTCCCCTCGTGTAGTTGGTGTGTGTATGTATGTATATATGTAATTTGGTATCTTTAACGGGTGGGGGGTGTTGTTTAGTATTATGGTTATGCGTGGGTGGGGTAGCCGCAATGTAAAATTTTGTTTAAATCGCGAAAGCATTTTTTTGCAGGAGCTTTCGGTTTTCGTTCTTATTGAAGGATAGGCGCTCGCTATCCTGGCTGGCCATTGTACAACACTGGTGCTATGTTATTTCCATTTTTGGTGTGTTGTTCTACTACTAGCTCTTATTTTTTGTTGTATTTTCTTCATTTTCGGGCCTAATGTCTGTGTATGCAGTGTTCGATTTATTAATCTTTTGGTTGTTCGTAAATTTCGTTTTTTTTGAAAACGTTCTGTCGGCGGTTTGGGAATCTTTGCCAAGATTCCAGAATATTATTTCTGAAGTTCAGGAAATTTTATTGTTGTTCAAAACTTTAGTCTCTCTTTTGTGCGTTGTGGACCTTGTTTCTTGCCTGTATATATGTTGTTCCGTATTTTGCCTATCCTGGAAGTTGCGGTGTATTTTTACACCAACCGGCTAAGCCAGTAGTGTGTTGTTTGCTTTCGGGCAGGAGTCCGCGTGTGCGAATGCTGTTTTAGGTTTTTGTTCGTTTACTAAAATTTGTTTTATTATGTACTAATAGCTATATTAGGTAGGTTAACTATAATTTTATTGTGCTGACAGTTTGGACCACGGAGAGGGAGCGCTCTTTCAAAACAGAGGGTATTTTGTGGAAATTTCTAAATCTCTTCATGTTGCAAAAGTATACAAACTTCTGAATAAATAAGCAAATTAAGAATTAAGGACTTCCGCAATATGCAAATTAGTTTTGACAATAAGGGGCGCTTCCATTACCGGGAACGGCTCTCCTGAATCCATTTCTAAACCAAACCTCTTCAAATTTTCAGGATGGTTGTGGCTGCTAAATGCCAACTATGTGTAATGAAGTAGGTAGAACTGGGGATTCAAATTTCCGTTACAGTCAATCACGACTACTGACTCTGGGTATCAACCACTTCGAGTACACGGAAGGCTGACGCGTTTATCGGTGAGGATAAACTTAGGCACAGGATCTTCGGAAGGTGATTTGTCCAGAACCAAAGATTCCTTGCGGTCAACCTGGATGGGGTCTAGGTGTGAGTTCGTTTGAAGAGGGCAGGGATCCAAGGGTTATCAATGGCAAGCGGGGTCGACACTTGCCGTTTCAGGATAAATGAATTAGGTCTGTATCAAAGAACACTGATTGGGAATCTTGATTATCAAATCAATATTCTAGAATGATGATGATGAGGATGTCTTTGTCAGGACCAAGGGTTCAATTTATACACTTACTTCTCTAGAGGGGCTATGAATCCAAATCCTGATCAGGACTGTATATTCTAGCAGATAGGTTCAATAGTAGAACACAACAATTTAATAATGATAATTATAACAATGTTAACAATAATGATCGTGACAATACACGAGAATAGCAATTATTATTATGCGTACAAGAGATAGGATAAACTACAAATCATAAACTGTATACTATATGAACAATTGGACAAACAGACTAGTTTGCCAGAGTTGCCAGTATTTGGGTTTACTAGAGTTATTAATTGTTGTTAGGGACAAGGTTCCGGTAATTAGACTCACTTCTACTATATTCCTCTTTCTTTGCCTTACGAGTTAACTAACCAAATATTCGCCTATTACTAAACTCTATCGTGCAGTCCCTATATGCTCGTGTTCGTGTTGTTAGATTATAACTTTTTTCCGTCCTCCTTACCAAGGACCATATAATACCAGTACAAAAAGCTACTAAACAATTTAGATTAACTAGATTAAAGGGTTAGTAGTACAACGGTTCCGGTCTATGGGTGAGCCCGAAATGCTAGTATCAATAGCACTTTCGGATGCTATACGGTCGCCAAGGGTCAAACACAAGGGGGGTCCGGTTGGGAGATTCCTGGTCAGGTTATGTTGTTAGTATACGATTTTGTTTAATATCTTCTTTTGTCTTCTATATCAAATCACTACTAATAATCGATGAGGCTTAGGCAAGAGAGGTGGGGGTAACAACCCCAATTTCAGTGACGGAGGATTCAAAGATGAAAACCATTTTAGAGATATGACGTTAGGTGTAAAGTTTAACACAACGAAGTTCAGATTTTCAGTCGGTAACGAGAAAATATTAAAGTTCGCAATTGGTTTTAGGTTCCCAAGATTGATCCGGTGCAATGTTCGAAATAGTCTCTGCCGTAACGATCCAAGTAAGAATCTGAACAGCTCTTCCTTCAAAATGTACCTTATTCAACTAAACAATCCAATCTGATGCGAATCACTGCTTGAGTCCTTCTCCGGACTGATGATCACCAAAGATCCAATAATTATAGGTTATGATATCCGAAATAACTGACTATTCGTACGTGTGACTTCAGGCAGGACCAAATTCTCACCTCCGCACCTGAATCAAATGGTTTAAAACCCATTAGAACAAGTTATAGGTGCGGGATTCGAACCCAGCAACCATTACTCACATTTTGGCTTTCTGAGCTCGGAATAAATTTGCACAAATCGAAATTGTTACAAAAGGTGAGACTTACGCGGATTAACGCAATTTCTGAACATTTTGAGTAAAATTATACTATTTAGAATTGATTTTAAGCAAAACGCTAAATTTTTAGGCAATTTCTTGCATTCTTGTGCAAGAAATTGCACTTTCAATGCGGAACTGTGATTTCAACTTGATTTCCCTTTGTACGGTCTGCTTCCGTATAATCAAAATCTGCTATTCGAAACCGATACACTTTTGGGTCCTTTTAACAGCAGATAGGTACCCATTCACTAGACTGACTCGAGAGATATTGATTTGGTTAAAGTGATCGAATCTAGGACCTTTGTTTTCCAAGTCCTAGCAAGGAAGGTAACAACTTCCTATTTTCAACACGTATTAACTAGCTAACACACAAGCTTGGGGAAAACGCAATATTTGAACTTGAAAACTTCTGATTTCACGATTCTAAATAAGGAAGGTAACAACTTCCTGTTCTTAACGAACATTAACAAGTTAGAAGAAAGGTACGCACAGTTTCAATGAAACGTCATAATTTAACGTAGAACTTCGGTTCTTACTAGGTTCTACCTAGGGAAGGTATCAACTCCCCATTTTGTAAAATGTTGAATATTGAAAACTGGATAAATTCATAAAACTGGTGATTTTGGCCTTTATTAGAAGATGGTTCTAGTACCCTATCCATAATACTTACGTAACTCATTGTTAATTTGCTTATTACAAGTATATTATCAATCACTACCTAGTATTAACTAAAATTATCAGATTGTTGACAGCTATTATTGCCATTTGCAGACAATCATCACGGGTGAGTTTCACATTAATTACCGAAAGAGCGAGGTTGATCTTTCAACCTCGCTAACCCTTATATAATGGGATTTTCGCAAGTTTTGTTTACCGAACGTGAACACCGACATGAAAGGGTGTTAAACCGCGGTTGCGGTCATTATTAGAAATGAAACGCGGATTAGACAGGACTAGTTCGATTAGAAATGGCAATAACAGTGTGTTAAGACATCGGAAACAAGGATACAACAAATATAATTACAACCTACGTTTATTACAACTTGCTTTGTATTAATTTGGCAGCGAGACTGACCATTTGATAGATTCCTGTTCTTGCGATTCGTCCGCACTCTTGACAAAGAGTGGCTTACGCGGACGAATCGAGGATTTGCATATTTGTTAAACTGTGCCTAAACCTAAATTTCCTACATAACCACATGTTCACAGACTTCCAGATATGCATACAAAATTTGCAACCTAAAACTACATCATTTATTACTATTTCCTGCATACTATAGGAGTCCTAGCATAATATTGGTATTTCATACGGATCACGCACACAAGGAATCATTAACCCTTTGGACAATCACATTCTCAATTACTACCGACAATCACATTACATACAGCATACATACAAAGACCTTAGGTAATCTAGTATTGAATTACGCAACCCTATTAACTAATTAAACACAATCAGACAACATTTATGCAACACCTAAATTAATAACCACTTATGCTTTACTTATGTAACAATTAGACTAGAACGCACTCATATCAGCAGAAATGCGATCATTCATACAAGTCACACATACTCTTCATTCCTGCTTATGATCTGAGTCTTAATCACTCCAGCGATGCTCACAACCTTCATCGAACAGAAGGAGTTTCCGCGAGTCAACGCACATACAGTCGTAAAAACCAATATACAATGCCATTTATACAATTCTCACATACACAACCATTCAATTTCTTAGGTAAACACTTATCTAACTAATCCTAAGCAATCATTACTAAACAAACTACTATTAAACAAAACTACTGCAATAATTAAATTAATTAATGGGGAAGCCGGTCATTCCCCGTGAAAGGCTTGATTATTAATTATTTTAAAGTAAGTGATTACTTTTAGGATTTGATTTAAAAGTTCCTCTCGTGTTTTAATAACCTACTGCTTTTAGATACCGACCTACAGCAACAAGTACATTACAGAATACAAACAATAATTTTTAAGGCTTAACAAAGCCTGGGATTAAAACAATATGGCCGGCAACTCCTAGTTGCCGGCTGTGGGGTAAGTATTCTTATTAATTAACTCAATAAAAATAGGGTCGTAGTAAAGGGACCCTCTAACTCAACTTAGGGGTTGGGTCCCCACCTAAATATCTCGTATACTAGTTTAAACCCCAAATTTAGGTCAAAAGGACCTTGATAAAAAAGGTGAAAAACATGGTCGTGGCTTGACCAGAAAAGTGCAACTAAAAAGTAACAAAATAAATGAATAAGATAACGGGAGGTGGAGGTCAGCAAACCTCGGTATACAGAGGGTGTCGACACAAAAAACAGAAAAACTAAAAGACAGGGGCAATTCTCAAGACCTCCATCGAACAGGAGGGGTTTACATGAGCTGCCCCCTTTTATAAAAAATAATAAAATAATAATAGACAGAAGGATAAAATGAAATAAAATAACTAAAAGTGGCTCAAGGCCCATACATGCTATCATAACCAAAATATATGGCCTCAGGCCCAAATATACTGAAAAAACGGGGCTCTTCGGCCCAAAGTGCATATGAAAAAATAGCCTATTGGCCTCATAAAGTGTATAAAAAAATGGCCCAAGGCCTGAAAAGTGCATATAAAAAATATGGCCCGGAGGCCTCAAAAATACAATGAAAAGTGGCCAAAAAGGGGCTTTAAATCCTAGGGTTTGTGCTTCTCAAGTCAGTTTTTTGGCCAGGTATAATACACCTATGCGGCCCTAAATGGTGAGTGTTCGCTGGATTTTCTCATAATCTTTTCTGGCCCGAAGGCCAGAAAAGTCCTATTGTTTTGGCCTAACCGGGGGAAAGTGCGTTGTACTCCCTATGCAGGTAACAACTGCACTAGGGAACGCACAAAGGGAGGGAGAAGCAACCGCTTTCGGTTGCTCTCAAGCGAACACTGATTTAAAAAGGAAATTTTGGGACCGAGCTGACAGTTTTGCTGACAGCTCGGTGACAGGTCATTAGCGAGACCTGGAGCTCGCTTCTTCTTTGATTCTAAGGCAAAGCTTCTAGAAGATTCTAGAACCTTCTAGAAGCTTGCCGCCTTTTCTGTGTGCTGCGCTGCAGCGGGCTGACCCAGCTGGCCGTTGGGGGTGGAAATTAATGAGATTTTGGATTTATTGCCCCCCATCTGACCCAATTTTGATATATTTTGGGGGCCAAAACTTGGCGAAATTTTGCGAAACTTTCTCTAACACATAAACATAACCAAAGGGGAATTTTTACGAAATTTCAGCACTTTAGTGAATTATTGCGAGAGATACATAATTTTCTAAGATTTAAAATATGCATAATCGTAATCTACGTACTTACCTACGTATAACTAGCTATTCATTTTTATTATTATATTATTAATAAGGGAGGTAAGCCCCCTCTAATGTGCATGACTTGGGCTTGTCCTACTATTTTCCTTATTTCCTTTCTGTTGGCCTTGTCCTCGGCCAAAAGTTCAGGCGAGGACAACTGCTAGGCCCAGAAGAAAGAGGCCTGAAACGGAAGTGAACCAATAATAGAAAGAGAGGCAGCAGACATCAAAAGATGAAGAGAAGAAGGCCTGGGCCAAGGATAGAATGGCCAGATACACCGAAAAGAGCCAAGCACTGACTCGATATAGTGGAGGCCCCACAAAGGCCAATTCCAGATGGAAGCAACAAGGCCACTTCCCAGATGGAAGCAACAAGGCCAATTCCCAGCCAAATCAGTCCAATTCTGGTGCTTCACAGACCAGGGCAATTGTCCGAGCACTCAGAGTAAAGACAACCAGATCCAACTCCCATCTAGCATCCATCATGGAGGCACGCCAGGCGCAACATGGGGGTGTGGGGACCGGTTACAACAATACTGCCATCACCTAAACATAAACAAAAATTAAAGTAGTAACTATAAAACAAAAGAGTTAAGGATTCAAATGCAAAAAACAATACTACAACAGCAGATTCAAAGCAAACACAGTAGATTCTACCGCCCCTCAACTATAGTACGAACTCGGCGGTGTGAGTGACCAGAAACGACCCAGTCTTAGGCAACAGCCCCCGAAGACTCACACCGACAGAAGAAATGTACAATTTAAGACTTTAGAAGATTTTGGTGTAACGCAGATAAAAGTTCGGGAGCCGGGAAGATGAGTTACTTTGTGTCCCAGTCGTAGGTCTGCTACTCGTAGGTCGCAATCTGCTCTGAAAAAGTCACCGTCGGTGGAGGGGGAACAGCGTCCAGAGAAAGCAGGGTAGAATGTTCAGAGCCCCCTGATGTGGGAGAGTCACCCTCACACCCCAAATCAGGCACCACTGGCTCCGTACTTGAAATAGTTTCGCGATCAAATTTATCTGGTAATATACCAGCGATAAACATACGCAATTCAGAAATTTGTTCCTTACAAGTATCTGCACTTTTTCGCATCGAATTGTACATATGTAACTGGATTGCAGATAACATAAGAGACTTTGTCCGAGCCATAGAAAATATCTCATCGCAACTATCTGATGTTGAATCAGCAGACGAATTTACCCCCAAAACATGCGGTTTAGATATGGATGAGGCAGTTTCAATGTACCCCACATGGTGCCTGGCTGAGGTGTGCTGGGACTTTTCCCCTGGTGGGGGCGCGCCCCCCACAGGACTAGGTGCAAAATGCTGTGGCAGTAAAGGCGCTAGAGATTGAGCCACTACTCCCCGCACAGACGGCGCTGAAGACGGAACCGAAGGTTGTGGTAGAGTGGGATTGGCAGGTTTAACATTGCACTGTGACGTCACCGTCTCCCACTGTGGGTACCCAGACGAACCGGATGGTGGCGGAGCCGGTAAAGCTAAAGGGGCCGGAGCGGATTGCAAAGCTGGGTAAACTGGTGGTTGGGCATAAAATTGGGGATAAACCGGTACGTATTGTGTGACACCGGCCACTTGTTCCCGGGGAAGGGGTCGAACCTTCCAACCGACTGGAGCAAAGTGCGGATACTTATCCCAGCAATTATTTGGGTCATGGCCCCTCCTGCCGCAATGGAGGCGTTTTTCCTTGCTCTTATCTTCGAACCGAAACCTCGCTTCCACCTCTTTTTCCCATAAAGACCGTAGGTCTTGAAGTTCCTTTCGAAGCTGGTCCAACGGATCCTTAAGACCCCCACCCGATTCTGCTTTCTCTGAAGACGCCACATGATAGATTGGAGGATCATAAGAAAGTGCGTCCCCCGGAGTAGAACGTGGGGTCCGAGCATCAAGTTTATCTATGACCCGCAGAATGTCTTCCATGGAGGGTTCTCCGAAAGCCCCCAGTGGGACGAGCGACGCCGCATATTTGTCATTCGCGCCGGCATAGACCTGTTGGACACAATGCTTTTCTCTGTCAGCTGGATCTGTCCAAATGTCCAAAGCCAAGGCTTGCAATTCTGAAATATACTTACGTATGTGTTCTCCAGGACGTTGGAGCCTGTTCACAAAAGCCGTATACTTCTGTTGATAAGACAACTGCGGTTTGGGGAATTGAGTCTTCAGAAGTTTCAAAATATTTTCGTAAGAATCAATCACAGAGAGACCCGCCCTTGAAGCATAAATTTGGGCTTTTCCTGCCAATTTGCTATAAAGAAGTCGAGGCCACTGTTCCTTTGGAATCTGATATATTTCCACCGCTGATTCAAATTGCGGGAGCCAGTCCTCAACATAAACCAATTCAGGGTCAAACCGGGGAACGTCCCGGAGAATCTCGATATACGTACGAAATAGTCGCGGGTCATGACCCAAAACCGAAGCATCTGTGGCCTCCATAATTGCCGGCGTCGGATGACATGCAGGCGTCGCTTGCCCTTGCTTCGAAGAAAAAACCCCCTTTTTGCCAGTCTGTTGTGCAGAAAAACCCGGGGGGGCGCCCCCCTGATCTGACGGAGATGGAGACTCTGAAGCCACCTGTGAATTTTTAAGGACAAAATCAGAAATGTTAGGCGTTTGGGCACTGGTTCCCACCGTCTGACTCGAGGCTGGGACCACTGGGCCAGCTGTCGCAGGACTTGCCGTCTGTACGTACGTATACGGTGCTGATTGTAGCAATAAAGGGGCTCCAAAAGTTATCTGTTGCGGAGAGTTATATACGTACACCGGATTTCCGTGCACATCAAAAGCGCAATATCCTGATTGTGCCGAGGACGGCACTGGCTGTGAAATCTGTGAAGTGTACGTATACTGTGGCTGCTGCGGAAAATTCTGGCAAAAATTTCCGCTCTGAACAGCATGAAACGATTGCGGTGAAACTTGCACATTTGAAGCAGCCTGTGCTTGTCCAGAAAAAAAACACGCTGGTATGTGCCCTGCGGATATTGGGCAGACGGTGGGAGCCAGACAAGACCCGAATTTGGACCCAAATTCGGTGTGCCCCCCTGAGCAGAATTTGCCAGACTGGGGACCCCCAAAGTGGGTTGACCCACCTGACTTTGAGACACAGAAACAGCATGATAATTCGTCACTGACCCAGATGTAACTGTGGGTTGGGCCTGAGAATTTTCAGGGACCGAGGGGAGGGGCTGCGTAGAAGGGAGGGAATGAAACACTCCCCCACCCAAACCTTGCCCCCCAGACGATTGTTGAGGGGTTTTCCCCCGATCGGTCTGAACTTGGGGAGGAACCGGAGCTGCCGAATTCCCAGATGTGGAGGGGAGTTGGCCGTTATGCAACTGAATGAGATCATTTTCTCCATTTTGGCTCAAAATAGGTTCGGGGTTATTTTGCCCTGAACTTTTCCCTTCCGAACATTTTCCTCCCAAAAGTTCAGAAACCGAAAGTGCCGAAAGGCCCAGGTCTTTACGTCTATGGTCAATATATTCTTGCATAGCTGTCAATAATTGACCGTCCTGAGAATCTGAATCATCAATTTTGATAGATTCATCAAAAGCGTCAAACTGGGGGCCAGGTGTAGCATTAGATCCACCCTGGGCCGTTTCTGGGGGTTGCAGCAGCTCCGGCCCCACCGACAAAGATTTCACTGTTGTTTCATTGTTAGAAATTTGAATTTCAGGGGGGTGAGCATCAAGACAGACTTGTGGCCCCCGCGGCTGCGACGTTGAAGGCTGAGTCCCTGCAGACTGCGAGACCTGGGGACGGGTAGCCCCCGTTTGTGAACAGGTCACATGCCCCCCAAAAGTTTTGCCCAAATGGCCATTGTAGAGGGGTTCAGCAGGGGTGGGGGGAGCCGTGGAAGTAAAAACTTCGAATTGGGATTGGGTCCGACGAGAAGTACTGGGGGGAGGGGGAGGAGGGATTCGAGAGGGACCCCCTCTCCCCCCTGAACCTTTATTTGTGACCGGTTTCGCTTTTGAATTTTGACCATCCCAAAGTTGCGGGGGAAGGTCAGAAACATAGCCTTCCGGGCGTCTAGGTGTCCCCCGACCAATTCCAGGGGCGGTTCCCCCCGGACCGACGTTGGGGGAGAGACCCCCCCGACCGCGACCCCCCGATTTGGCAATTTGCTGTTTTGAACCCATGGGAGTTCCACGATCTAATTCAACCGGTCCGTCAAAACATGACAATAGCCCCCAAAGTTGAGCTCTCTGCTTTTCTCGCTTACTGTGTTCCCCCTTTTTCTCATAAAAAGGTAAAGCGCTGGACATCTACTGAAAAATCACGGTCGCCACTATTTGTGAAGTACTGTGCGTGTACCTCTATAATAAACTATATCGAACTTCACTAGATGATTGCAAGTAGGTATTCAGTGTGTGATATCCAGTCCTAGCCAAGTGAGAAGAGAAGCAAGAGAATTATAGATTAGCGAGTAAATTAGAGTAGAGTCGCCTATGAGCCCTAGACGACCGTCTCCTATAGCTAATAGATCAAACTAACCGCTAGATTTTACTATGACGAATACAAAATACTCATACTAACTTTAAAATGGACATACAAAACTAACAGAGAGTACAAAAGGGGGCACGATAACAAAATACAAAGAGCACTAGGGAGGGCGTTACCCACTCCCGTACACCTAAACTTCGCCCCACGTCTCCTACCCAACTGATAAAAGTCACCCTGCCCCAATGCTGACGACACTCCAACTGAACAAAAACTACGCTTACACTCTCTTTTATGTGCTTTGTGCTAGTGGCGTAGCTAGCCTAAAAAGAAATCATCTTTATCATACATGAATAGAACAAATGTCAAAATAGCTCAACGCTGAATAATTTCGTCATACAAAATGTACTTTGCAACACAATCGTGAAGATAACACCACGTGTACTTTGTAGTGCTGCGCTGCTGCGCAGCCAGCTACTAGTTCCCTAATGGGTAATATCCCACATTAGTGTTATTAATAAAACACACGTTAGTAAGGCTTAATTAAGCTTAAAATTATAATTGAGACTAAGATTTGTGTCTTGTTTGAGTACAAACCTTGAACCCTATTGATAGATTTCTTGATTTCTACTGCATACTGACAACTCTAGCTAGGCGAACACAAAATAATCTGTACAACTATCGCTTGGACATTATTTGCTAAACACATTACACATTGGTGATCTTCGCTCTTCTTCACAAATCCACGGCATATGAATTCTTCCTTGCAGATTAATTGTTTTGACTATTTTTAAGCCGATTTTGGTTGTTTTTCGCACCTTATTTTATTAATTCCATTACATATGTGCCGATTGTGAAGCTTCAATGGCTTGGCTGACGACTTACACAGCAGGGGAAACTTGAGATTTCCAAAACGATGGCATTCAGTAATGGCTGTTTGAAAACAATTCAAATTTCGCTCAAAGACAAATACTAACCCAATGCAGTGGCAGTTTTTTGTTTTTCAATTTTAGCCTGTATTGCGTTCAAAATTTAATTTTGAAATTTTTAGGACTGTTTCTCGTACGTTGGTGAATATTTTTTTGCAGATGGCTCATACACTGTTAGGCCCACAAAGTGGCCCGTAAGAGGTGCTCTCCGCAGACTGTAGTCAATAGGCAGAAAGGCGAAGATCACGGACAGAAAACGTGATCCCCAAGCAAGCTACCGGACGGTTATTCCAGGCACTCATCCCAAGGCAGCAACATTCGGACCTCGAAAGCCGCTACCCCCCGCTTGGCAATAGCTACAAGGTCGGCTGAAAACTACATATGCCTGCTCGAAAGGCCTGGGCAAAAGTCGGCAGCAGAAGAAAAGAGGAGGCCAAGAGCGACGAGCCTATACAGGAAAGTAGGAAATATGGTCTGTGAAGATGCTGAAAATACAGAAATAATTAGAGGACACTGTAAGCAAGTGTCTCTAAGCTTGAACAAATTGATTGAACATTGCTCAGACTGGGTGCACAAAAGTTTTAATTTAGTAACGACTGCTGGCCGTCTCAGCGCAAATTGCACAGTTTCAATCTAGATCATTATATTACCAGTTATCCCATTCCTATTAACTCTCCCATGATGCCTAAATCTTTGCAAAGACCCATCAAATAATCTGAGTTGATACAGCAATCCATTCATCTATCCAGCGGCCAATATAAAATGCAAAACGTAAATTCCATGGTAAAAGGATACCATATCCCATACCATGTCGGTCTTTGTTGTTCCCGTGCAGAAGCTTTATTCCAAAATAAAATTAAATACAACTTGTACATCCGTAGAGGAGCGAATCCGATAGTTATATCGAAGCGAGTAACTATTGTAGTCAACAGTGCGTAACTTTTAAGTGTTACCGCTGGTGAATATTTTCAAAAACTAAAAAAGTGCAACTTCATCGTAATTTTCTCAATAAGTATGCCAAATCATATTTCTTGTAGTTAAGTGCGCTCAGAGAATTAAAAAAAAACTGAGATGAAATATATATATAGCATAGTGATTGGCAGTAGTGCAGTAGCTAAGCGCTGGCTCCCTCACCTTCCTTCCAAACCGTCCGTGCCCTCTTCGTGTATTGCATTTATGTCTTGTTTACAGATTTGAATTTTTTATTCTTATTGTTCGTTGTAATGTTTGTTGATGTTGTTTGATTGTTGCTAATTTATTGTTCGTTGGTTTAGTAAATTCGTACATTGTATGAATAGGAAACTTAGCGAAAGCGTTTGCTTTCTTCGGTGTAGGATACTACTGTGCTGTAGTAGTGGCTTGTAATTAAGGGTTGGCATAATAGGCAAGATATTCACAACGTTTCAACATGAACTTTACAGCTATTTGTAATGGAAAAGGCAAAATAAAATCTAAAAGGTACAGGAAAAGCTCAACCTGTGAGAGATTGCGATTCTTGAGGGAATTGATTTGAGTTTCTAATGCACTAGTTATGAGTGGCGTGCTGTGGAATCTTGATGTGAACTATGAAACGTCCAAGCATTGTATAAAGTAACTGTCTTGCAGTTACCAGAGTTGCCAGTCAGTGTGAAACCCCCCAGGAACTCATTATTAGGGACGTAGGTTCCAGTGCAAATAGGAAGAATAAGCCAGAAGAATAGCACCACTCGCACGCAAACGACACGAAAAGGGAATAGAATCTCAGCGGAACGTAGTTTAAGGAAGCTTAGGTAGGTCATCAGCCAATAACGGAGGGGTCGTTACCCTTCCCGGGCCAGCAATAGGCCCTAATACGGTTTTCCGTATAATGGAGGAGTCGTTACTCTTCCCAGGCCACGAATAAGGCCTCACATTGTCAAGAACTCACTTAGAGACTGTTTAAAATAGCTGAAAATTATCAAGGAAAATAAGTTTGAAGAAGGAAGTTGCTTAATAACCAGCAATTTAACAAGAAACTTCGAGTTTAAAAACGTTTTACGCAGCTAATCAGTGCGAATATTGGAAGATGGGTCAAAATAAGGCTATAATTCGCCCAGTAGGTGCATGAAATAGTGTTAAGTAGTGTTCATAGGTACTAATTAGGTATAATCTGCATTATTTAGGTAATAATTAGTCAATTTGTGCAATTTTTGGCCAAAATACAAGACGGCTTATCTGAAAGGCAATTCTCTGCTGATTCTAAAACTCCAAACCCGGTCACCTAACTTCCAATATTGCGAAAGTTATAAGTCAAAGAAGTTTTGTTACAGTTACATTTTAATTTTATAATATTGGCCTTGGGTGACCTTATAACAATACGTAACTATGTGTGAGGTTACGCCCATTCATGTTTCCATTCACACCCCAGAGCCTCCGCTGGCTCTCTCCCAGCAGAGACTTGCCTCGCAGAGAAAGATTTAACACATATCTATAGAGTGAAATTACGTTCGGAGGGGGCTTAACTCCCTCCCTAATAATTTAAAAGAAAAGATACTGGTTAGTCTTAGGTAAGTAGGTACGTAGATTCAGAATATCTAAGTTTTAGTTTCTAGAAAATTAAGTAGCTAATAGTATGCATACTTTTTACGCAACAATTGCCCTTCCTTTTCCTTTCTAGTTAGACTTAGAGTCTTGGCGAGGAAGGACAATTGTTGCTGGGATCAACGGGCGGCTTCCCTTGTCTACGGCCGAAAGGTCAAGTCTAGAAAGAAAGAAAGGGGCCAGGAGACAAGGGAAGGCCCAAAAATAATAAATATAAAATTTACTAAATAACACGGCCAAAGTGGCAATTAATATTTATTTTTTCATATTCGGCCCCGAGTGGCCTTTATTTTGTGCAATTTTGTTTCTCAATTCTTTTAATTTCATTTTTGAAGTCAGTAATTTCCCCTTTGGTTGCCTCTACGTGGTAACCAAAAAGTCTGCAAAGTTTCCCAAAATTCGGCTTGGGAAGTAAATCAAAATTAGGGTCAGTTGGAGGGTAATAACTCCAATCCCTCGTTAATCTCCCCTCCAACGGACCAGCCGCGTGGCCAGCCCGAGTTGGGCACACGCTTTAAGATAGGGAGCTTCCAGAAGTTTCTGGAAGCCCCAATAAAAATCAAAAGACGCCCGCCTGAAAAGCAAACACCAGTGAGCTGTCAGACTCCTGTCAGCTCACTGGAAATCTCAGATTCCAGTTAGTGTTCGTCTGAGACTCGGCCGAGAGCGGTCGGGTGTTTCCCCCCTATAACTAGCACGTCTTCCCGTTGTGCCAGCGTTTTGGCCGGGAATAAAAGACGTGCTCACCCCGGTTAGCACACGAGTTAGGGGCCCCTTCTGACCCACACTGGTCAGAAGGGATGAGCTGAGCAAACACGACGAACACCGCACAATGAGGGCCGTATGAGCGCCCTATGCTCGGCCGAAATCACACACCTAGGAACGCATTTTTAGGGATTTTTAAAAGGCCCTTTTGGCCTAAAATTCTCACTTTTTGTGGCCTTCGGGCCTTAATTTAAAATAACAATTTTCAACCAAGCCACGGCCTGAATGGCCTCAATTTTTGTAGGGGTGTACGCCCACAATATATTGTGTGTATTGCTGTTTTTTGGGGTTTTGATGAACCATGGGATTTTGAGTGGGGACCCACCCCTAAGTTGAGTTAGGAGGTCCCTTGGTCATGACCTCATATTCAGAGCTGAGTTAATTTAGGGACTGTTTCTCCCCACAGCCGGCAATTAGGAATTGCCGGCCATATTTGCAAAAAAAAGTAGGCGCTACTGAAGCTAACCAAATTATCTGTAATTATGCATTGTGATTATGGATTGTAATTGTGTGTGGTTCGGCTTATCCAAAAAATCAGTAGGCATTAAAACCCAGAATCATTTTCATTATTAATTATCAAGCTGTTTGAAAGGGAATGGCCGATTTCCCCGTGTTAATCTAACTAATTTGAAGCTGTCCTTAGCGGAAATATGTATGTGTGATTTGTTTGTAGTAATAATTGCCTGAGCAATTATTACTCGTTCTGCTTTCAATTCAAATAATCAAAGTTCCAAAATTCCAACAAAATTTTCTTTTACCAAAGTTATCAAAGTTCCAAAGTTTAAAACAAAATACAGGAAGTTACAAATCAAAGTTAATCCAAAATTAGGGCAAAAAATATGCATACTACAAGTAGGTAGGTCTCGTTACGGAGTAGTTGGGAAGTATTATGTTTGTATAATCGTATGTGTCAATATTGTTGTGAATTGTTGTGTGAATGAGACCCCCCAAATTTACGTAAGTGGCTGCCTGGGTAAACCCCTCATGGAGTGTGAGGTTCCAGAGCTAGCCTTCTTTTGTAGATTGCGAGTGAGTAATCAAAATTGTGTGATTGTGAGCGTGCATGAGGGCATACCATGTAAACCCCCTTTGTCGGATAAGGGTATTGGGACTGCCAGAATGAATGAGTAAACTATTCAGATTATAGGCAGGAAAATGGGCCAAATTGAGTAGCAATTTGGACCCAAAATTAGGATAAATTATAACCGGTAATGTTTGTCAGTCGAATGTGTACTTGCCGTAAAAATGCTAATTTTGGGAGTGAAAGCTGTAGGAAATTTATATAAGAAATAAAGGTAATTCTGGCGATTTAGGCAGGCTTGGCAGCCTAGGGTCACGGGGACCCCCATTAGGTCTGCCAGACCTGCTGGATTTCCGGTCATCCGTGTAGGTTGCCCTGCGAGTAGGGGACGGATGGGCCGCATGCACGGAATCCAGAATTAGCCAAATCAGGACCAGAGTAGAACAGTTTAAACTATGGCTAACTTAATCCGAAAACTTAGTTTTACATGGCAAACATCCGATTAGCGGATTAGTAGTTTATTGAGTACTAGGTAGGAAAATGTCTGTAGTTTTATTGTATTAATTAATTGAAGTTTTTAATAAGTGGAAATAGTTGGGTTTAGTTAAGAGAAGGGTATTATTGGCCTTGGCTTAAAACTAGCATGGGTTCACGGTCGTTACCGTAATCATTTAACTCCCATGTAAAAGGCCAAAAGACGGGCCAAGCTATAAGGAACGGGAATCTAAAAGGAAAAAGGAATCTAAAAGACGGGCCACTGCAGGTAATCGGTATGGCAGTGCTCGCCCACATTCATACGCTCATCCATCAGGCGGGCATCTGCGGTTTGAGGACCTCCTGATGGAGTCCATGTCACCTTCACCCCCGCCTCCTGATGTATCGCTTGCTGTCCGGCCTAGAAGACCGCTACTTTCGGGATTAGAGGAACACCGACAGGAGGAGGAACCCTTTCACTTGCTTCGGCAATACGCGGACGAAGCAGATGAGCGTGAGAACCGAGCACGTGCTCCGAGTCCAGAAGCGAGAGGAGGAAATGCCCGAGTTGGCACTCCACCGCCCTATGGAATGGACCGAGGAAGCCGCTCTAGAGACTCATCCACAGGAAGAAGAGATCGAGTTTGGTGTCTGATACCTCCGGAATATCCCGTGGAGGATCTGCCTTCTGGTAGTTCCACCCCGTGTATTGATGTTTCTATTCAAGGAGTCATAATTGAGGCCGTGTTGGACACAGGAGCCAGTATCACCGTGATGTCGGAAAGTGTAGCGAGGAAACACAACTTCACTCTGGTGGAATTGGAATGCCCCCGAGAGAGTTCCTCGGCTACCGGACATCAGCTGAAAATCACTAAGAAGATTGATGCCATCATTACATTTCCAGGATGTCCTAGCCACCCGCCCATTCCGCATGCCATCTTCATCAACCCTAGCCTACCGCCAGTCATTCTGTTGGGAACTGATGTGCTGGCGAAATTCAGTGGTTCCTTCGAAATATCCTTCGCCACAAAAGGAATTGAAGATACGCCCCACGTCTCTGCTTGCAGCCTACGTAATACCGTTAACAACGCCGTATCACCTATTCGAAGCGGTCTCAGAGATCCCGTCAGACAGGGGTGCTGGCCCTTCTATCCGGCCCCGACTTCCGCCAGCCTTCAGGAACGAGAGAGCGCGGGGAGTCAGTCTACCCCCGTCGCGCCCTACAGAGCTGCCACTTACGTCAGTAACCTCGACTCCAGTTAGACAAACAGAGTCAGAGACTGTGTGGCAATACTACCACCGGTTTTGTGATCACGCCGCTGTCGCATACGGCGCTCGGGCAGACTCGGAATCAGTAAAACTTAGCCTGGGAAGAGATTTCCTGCTTGGGCTGCGAAACGAGCTACGCCGCCAAATACCCTCTTCATCGGGTCACTTGGACGAGCTATACCTGTTGGCTCTCTCTGTTGAGGATGAGATCCGGAAGGACGGCCGTATCCTTCCGCCCCCGGGTGAAGCCGACCCGCGAGGAGATCGAAGCACCCCCGCCTTGACCGAGGCTACCAGGCCGGTTAGAGCACCTTTGTCTGGTGTAGATTACCGTGCCTGCAAACAAATGTTGAGTACGATCGAACAAAGGAAGAACGAAACCGTAGATGACTTCTATCTACGACTGCTCGGATTTGCTGGGGAAGTGTACGCCGAGCGGTTAACGGATGATACCGCCGATGCTTACCTTAGTCTGCTCTTTATCGCCGGACTCAGAAGTGAGATACGCGACCGGACTCGGATGTATCCTGACACCACCAGGAGCCTATACCATTTGTACCTGGCCGCCTTAGCCGGAGAAAGGCATTTACCCACGGAGGACCAACAAGCCACATCTTCGGAGCCTCCTGCACCGCCCCCAGCGGTTAGACCCCGTGTACCAAGAACCATTCCCCCCCGGTTTCGACCTGACCCCAGCCGTTGGGAAACGGCACGGGAAACGATCACCCCTCTTGGATCCGGAGGAGGATATCCTGACCAGGAAGACATTCTTTTGCCCTTGGACTATCTGACCCTACGTGCACGCCAGGACGCGACACGTACAGCGCCGCCAGTCCGCGAGCGCACCCGCTACCAGTCAGGTGCTTCCCGGCCTCAGGAGCCGGAAGAGCCCTCCTCTCGAGGGCTGCGGCATTAGTTAATGTCAATTTGTATAGCGGGATGTGGGGGAGAACTCAATGCAAGTTTTCGCCCCGGGAACGAATAGTTGAGGAGGAAAAGAAGTATCGTTAGGTATTCTTAACACGAGAATTTGTTTCTACGGATTTCGGTCTTAAAAGCAATATGGTGTGCAATTAAAAACGAGTATCTCTAAATTATTATACATATACACATTAAATATTAATTAAGCGTTTCGCTAATAAAGATATCCTCAACTCCTCGTTCCCAACTTGATAACAAAGAAAATCACAAAAAAAGGGTATAAAATGTCAAAATTTGTATCATAAAAAGAAAACGTTTTGTGTCAAAAAGGTAAACGGTAGTCTGTTAATAAAAAGGAAAAGGATTTCGAAGTTATAAAGAAAGCATTTGAAGTAGTCAGAATTGGATGTAAATAGTAAAGGAGAACCCGTTACGGGTGTACAAGGGAATTGCGCATATTATATAAAATTATTATTTATTATATAGCAAATGTAGTTTAATTATGTTAATTATTGTAAACCAGAGTTGCCAAGGGAGAAACACTCCCTCCGTTCCACCCACCACGACCACATGTAAGATATAAATGTTATAATTGTAATAGGTATTTTATAAATGAATTGTTTATTTTAAGAATGTATTGTAGATCAGGTGAAGGTAGTTTTAATGTGCTTATAATTATTGTATAGTATTATCCGTGCTGTATCTTGTATTATTAATGGAATCCCTAGATTATTGGCGGAGTATTTCCCTGGTCGATACCAGGCCACGTTCGCGCGCTAGCGAATGTCACGCATTTCGGTCGGTACCAGAAAGCACCAACTCCCAAAATTGGGACTGAAATTGTCGTTGGTCGATACCACGCTGAGCGCAGATTTAACTTATAACTACCATAACGCACCGTAGAAAAGAGGCCAGAAATGCCCCTGTTTCACAGGTTTCGTGGTTGTTTATTCATTCAATTATTTCAGATGAACCAGCTCCAGATCCAGCAAAGTGCGATTGAGCAGCTGCGCAAGCTCTCGCTATTTCAACTGCCCTATGTCCCGGCCACCTCCGAGGACTTCCTGTACTTTCGAAGTGACTCCACGGAGTACACTTCCCTCTCCAACTTCGCTGCCCATCCGGGCAAGGACGTCAACAACCGGCCCATTATGATCAGGCATCTAAAGAAGGATGGCCTGACGGCGGAGCACCACTATTGTGCTACGCTAGCCAACTTGTCAGGTGCCTACAAAGGGGCCAAGGATCTTTACAGGAAAGAGACGGCCAAAGACGTCAAGAAGGATGGCAAGAGGATCATCAAGCTGGAGCGCCTCTTGACCCATCCACATTCCCACCAGGTCTTGAAGACGCTGGTTATGGGTGGAGTGCTCTTCTCAAAGTACTCCATCCCATATTTCCAAAAGGAGCTGATGGCCACCGGTAACCGTCGGCTTATGGAGGCCACCGAGGATGCCTTTTGGGGCATCAAGGCTGAACACCTGGACATCCGATGCCGGGAGTTCAAGACGTCGGAAGAGGCTACCAAGCGATGGGTAGCCACGAATTCAGAAACGTCGCTGGCCACCAACATCCTGGGTCAGTCGCTCGAATTCTTCCGGGCCTACTTCCAGAACCCGGAGGGGATGTATACTACGTCCCCTCGCGTGGTCATCATCGGCGGGACCATTCTGCAGAACAATCAGGTGGTCGATACCATCAAGGAGATTGCGGGCTGCGCAGACCCGATTCTGCTGCCCATCCACATGGCCACACCCGTCCGGTGTATGCGGGTGGCCGTGGCCATCACGTCGCCATTGCTGACGAAGATCCTGGTTATCCCAGAAATCCGGGTGCAACCAGATGAGACGCCCGGCGTCGTCTATCAGCGCGAGGCCGAAAGGCTGAAGGAGTCCTTCGGCCAAAATCCGAAGTATCAGGAGCCGTTCCCGATGGTGCGGGCGTTTCCCACCATCGTGTACGTGCATGACTGTGTGGATCCGACGGCCGAGATGAAGAAGGATCCTGCCTGGGCCTCTCTGATCTGGGGGTGCTACACCTTCAGACCAGATGGGACCCACTTCCGGCCCCAGGATCCAATTGCCATTCCCAACGGCCAGACGTACGTGCTGAACTACGACAATTACCAGCGGGTGGCCGCTGCACTGAAGGCGCCTGACCTGCGGCGCCACAACTATCACGAGGCTCAGAAGAAACGGCCTCATGCCGACTCGCCGATTTTCCGGCCCCGGCACCCGTCATTGCCTGTCGCCGGACCGTCCGGCCCATCTGAATCTTCTGCCCCTAGCCGGCGTCAGAAGAACCGCCGGCCCTCCCGACAGAATCGCCGTGGCGGGAGAAATAACCGCTCCGAAGGGCAACGGAAGCCCTATGACCATTCATCGCGCCAACCGGCCCAACACCACGGCCCCGTCGGCCGTCCCGCTTGGCAGCCTAACCCTGCCAGCTCTGCACGAGGACCGAACCAGCGAACCGGCCCTGCGCCCCAGCAGAAGGAAGGCAACCATTGCCATTGTTGCCATTGTCCCAGGGCGTCTCTGCCCACGCCTGGGATGAAGAATCTGTCACTGGGACCGCCGCCAGAAAAGCGGCCCAGGTCCAGCTACTCTCCGCCTCGACTGTAATTGTAGATAAATGTGTTTGTATTGACAATATTGTTTGCGTATATATGTATAATTGTAAAATATATGTGTGCAGTGAAAACCAGAAACAGGTATATTTGAGTTGTTTTATTACGAAAAAGGAAGCGATTTTCCGCCCAAAAACATGAGTTACGAATAGTTTTGTGTATATAAACCACCTAAACTGGTTACTAATTGCACCTTCCCTTACTGCCATGGAAGTGTAGACCAGATCAAAATATTACGGAGTCGGTACTCTGTCGATACGAAGCACCAATGCTTCAGTGATTAAGACTAGCTACGGAGTCGATACTCTGCCTATAAGCAGTCGCAACGCTTCCAGAAATGAGAATAGCTACTGAGTCGGTACTCTATAGCACACAATTAGCAGTCCTTGAGTCGGTACTCTAATGACGCTAACGCAGATTGATGGCAGAATCTACAGACGTATGATGACTTGGATAACACATATCATGTCGTCATTTCAGGTATCTTAGAGATGTCGGACCAGCAAAACCTGGAATCCGCACCCAGAAGCTACTCACCCTTGATGGGGGTAGCTAGCAATCCCGCCTTCAGAAATCCGATGACCCTGCCGGGACTTAGAGTCCCAATTCCTACCCTGGCCGGGCGGCCAATCCGTTCCCGTGCTCCAGTCCCAAACGTCCCCTTTGTGGGATTCCGGCCGTGTACGACGGCCCCCCAGGCTTCTAAGGTGGACGTGTGTCCACAATGTGGAGTCCCATTCGCGGCTCCAGGTCAGCTGAAGGCATCCACCACATGCCCTGTTACTGTTCCCCATGCCGTGGGAAAGTATACCACCGTCACGGACCTCAACAAACACCCTCATCACACCCCAGCCTTTTACAACGCAGGTCGTCTATTGGATCTGATATCGTCCAGCAAGCCTTACCCCGCATCACTGATGCATCAGGGGTTCAAGGCTAAATCCGATGAGGCGGGTTTACGCCTCCGGCTCACCGCCATACAGTACAACAATTGCATTAAGCCCACACCGGGCATGACACCCCACGATCAGGTACAGTCCGCATTCCGCTACTTCTGGAAGCGACTCAACCTCACTGGCTTCACAAAGGCGGACGAAGCCCTCTTCATCGTCGCGCTGGAAGAGATGCGACAGGATATCATCCAGATTATCAATGACCCCAACTTCCGGGTGGAAGTTCCCTTGTTTCCGGAGCCGCCCTTTGGGCCAGAGGCGCCCTATCCCACCCTCCGCAACCCTGGAGATTCTCGCAGCGAAACTCCCTCCTCTCCTGCATCTTCCACCCCCCAGTCGGAAAACACACCCTTTTCAGTCGGGGAGGATCGGAGTGATGGGGAAGGAGAGGAAGATGAAGATGAGGAATCGGAACCGGATGAAGAACCGGCTCCAGCCACACCAAGGTTCCGTGAAATCCGTACCCGGGTCTATAACCCCCGGGTACCCTCCAACGTCGATTCCATAGTGCACGCCAACGCGCCCGATTGGCTGAAAGAGTACGCGAATGTGATCGTCACCCATGTTGAAGAGGATCGCCTGCCCGCCAACCGTCAGCCGGCGGTCGGCGCGGAAATCTGTGTCGAAGGAGCTGTCCAGTCCTCATCTGAGGAGAGTGATTCGGATCTAGATCCGTTCCCTCCTGTGGACCTTCTGGAAGTTCCCCTGCTTCCAAGGGAGTGGAAGGACCACGTCCCTGCCTATGTAGAAAGGGAGCTAAAAGCGCTCCAAAGCTGCCTTGACCAGGAAATCATCCCGGTCGTAGAGTATTGGCGGCAGATTGGAGAATTACGCATTCTCTGCCGACAGAAAGCCATTGCCTCCGTCAAACAGCAGCAGGCAGAGAACCTCTGCACCTGTCCGGAATGCCTCCCTCTGACTCCAGAGGAGAGGATGGAAAACTACCTGTGCCGTCTGTTGGACCTCCCCGAGCCCCACGATCACCCTGACATTCTTGAAGGTCCCCCTCCCCATCGGTGCAATTAGTATGTATACTTTGTATAGTGCTATCTTGTTGGAAAACCATAAAAAGTTATATTATCAAAAAATCAAAAAAATTGGTATACACAAAATAACAAAAAATATTTGTGTAACTGTGTGTAATTCGATGTCTATGATGTGTTGTATAGTTCGGATAATGTATAGCTGTGAATTGCGATGTCTACAGAAGAAAGGCCAAAAAGACGCTGTTTTACTCTGAGGATTGTACAGTAACTTTTGTTAGTATGGTTTGAAGATTATTATAAAAAGGCACAAAAAATACTTGGATGTCTAGTTATTGCGCCACCTTTACCGAGGTACCATGGCCTCTCAAGGTTCAGGTGGAGCAAGGGACCTGTCTAATCAATTTTGTTCAAAAATGTTAATCAATTTTGTTCAAAAATGTTCAGTGAATTGTGAATTGTATTGTAATGATGGTAGCTGTAAAGAATACTTAATGTGCACTGTTGTATAGGATGGCTTGTTTTATTATTTGATTGTTTGGTCGTGGTTTGGGAAAAGGTCAGCGATTTGACCTGGGACAAATAGGAAGAAGAATTAGCCAGCTTTGTACAGTCAGAGTAAGAAGTGTAGAGAAATGAGGAGGATAACTCAAAACGAGTAGAATATTTAGTCAGATTGGTATTGCCATGATCACTGTTCGTTATGATTATTGTTGTGTATTTCTTGTACTGGTATTGTGTTATTGCTAAGCGGCTAGTACGTAAGATTTCTGCACTGTGTATAGGCTTAGTAATTTGTAAATTCCGGTTGTTGGTTCTATTACGTTGTTTTTGTTTTGTTGTTTTATTACGAAGTTTTTGGTTTATTGTTTATTGTGTTGCTTGTGACGGTTTCCTAAACGTAGCATTTCTAGTTCACGAAAAGTTTAGCGATCAGGGTTAGTAATTAGAGACGGAAAGGTTAAGATCACGCCCTATGAATCGATTCGTTGTAATCTTTGTTGTACTTGCTTCTGTTATCTGTTGTGTTTGTAACCCTATCAGTTATTGAGGAAGGAGTTGAAAACGGGAATTGACGATTTGAATGAGGCAGAAATAGAATAGTAATGAATCAGAAATGATTTGCAGTATCGGTATTTTTGTTATAAGGTTATATTGTCTGACGAATGATATGGAATGGAACCATTAAACAGTAACTGGTATTTTCGACATTTTTGATAAGGGACAAGGTACTCAGAAATAGGTTAAGGCGTTCACACCGCGATAGGCAGAACGCCCGCGTTCACACCGCGATAGGCAGAACGCCCACGTTCACACCGCGATTGGCAGAACGTTAATAACAAGGCCGCGATTGGCCTCTAACCACGCAGGTTGTAGAATTTAGAGCAGGAAAGATTTAGTGACTAGATCATGCGAATTGAGGAGAAACTAGATAGAAGTTTACAGAAGTTTAGTAGTTCTGGGTAAAACAGGGTAATCCCGCAGGGACCCCGCCCAGTAGTGGAAGAGTTGTAGCATCAGCCGAAGAGCTTTGGTGTCTGGGTAAAACAGGGTAATCCCGCAGGGACCCCGCCCAGCGGAAGAGTTGTAGTGATATTAGCAGAAGAGCTCGATAGAAGAGTTTTAGAGATAGTAGTCGAAGAGCGTTAGTAAGTTCTGGGTAACACAGGGTAATCCCGCAGGGACCCCGCCCAGGAAGAGTAGGAAGAAGTTTAGTAGTGTCTGGGTAACACAGGGTAATCCCGCAGGGACCCCGCCCAGGAAGAGTAGGAAGAAGTTTAGTAGTGTCTGGGTAACACAGGGTAATCCCGCAGGGACCCCGCCCAGGAAGAGTAGGAAGAAGCGTAACGGTATCTGGGTAACACAGGGTAACCCCGCAGGGGCCCCGCCCAGAATAAGCGATGGATTATAATTAGTAATGGCAGTTAGTAGTAGTATTCGGTAAGGGCCAAGCTGGCCATAAGTATTAGTGAATATAGAATAGGAATTAGTTTAGTAGCTTTGGATAATAATGTGATAGATTATTGTTGAGTATTAAGAGTGATTACGAACGCACCGCACCGTACGCGAAACGCAAGCCTTTATCCGTCTTTCAGGAATCGATGTATTGATGTTCATGCGATTGATTGATTAATGAACTGGTGAAGTGATGATAGTATTTTGGTACAAGTTATGGTTGTTGGGGGAGTTCGCAATTGTTTTACCTTCTCCCCCCTAGTTAAAAACCTAGCCCTTTTACTTGTGGAGGTTGTAATGGAAAAGGCAAAATAAAGCCTAAAGGGTACAAGGAAAAGCTCAATCTGCAGTAGGTCATGGTTCTGGAGGGAATTGATCTGAGTTTCTAATGTATTGGTTATGAGTGGCGTGCTTGGGGTATTTTGATGTGAACTGTGAAGACGTCCAAGCATTGTATAAAGTAACTGTCTTGCAGTTACCAGAGTTGCCAGTCCGTATGAAACCCCCCCAGAAATCCGTCATTAGGGACATAGGTTCTAGTGTAAATAGGAAGAATAAGGCATGAAACGGCATTACGCGCACGCAAACGATACAAAAATGGAATAGAATCACAGTGGAACGCAGTTTAAGGAAGCTTAGGTAGGCCATCAGTCAGTAACGGAGGGGTCGTTACCCTTCCCGGGTCAGTAATAGGCCCTAATACGGTTTTCCGTATACTGGAGGAGTCGTTACTCTTCCCAGGCCACGAATAAGGCCTCACATTGTCAAGAAAAACCACTCAGAAACTGTTTAAAATAGCTGAAAATCATCAAGGAAAATAAGTTCAAAGAAGGAAGTTGCTTAATAACCAGCAGTTTAGCAAGAAACTTCGAGTTTAAAACGTTTTACGCAACTAATAAGTGCGAATATTGGAAGATGGGTCAAAATAAGGTCATAACTTGCCCTTTAGGGGCAGGAAACAGTGTTAGTTGGTGTTCATAGGTATTAATTAGGTACATTCTGCATTAATTAGGTGATAATTAGTCAATTTGGGTAATTTTTGGTCGAAATATAAGTTGGGCTTATCTGAAAGGCAATTCTCTGCTGATTCTAAAACTCCAAACCCGGTCACCTAACTCCCAATATTGCGAAAGTTATAAGTGAAAGAAGTTTTGTTTAAGTTACATTTTAATTTTGTAATATTGGCCTTGGGTGACCTTACAACAATACGTAACTACGTGTGAGGTTACGCCCATTCATGTTTCCATTCACACCCCCAGAGCCTCTGCTGGCTCTCTCCCAGCAGAGACTTGCCTCGCAGAGAAAGGTTTAACACATACACATAGCATGAAATTACGTTCGGAGGGGGCTTAACTCCCTCCCCAATAATTTAAAAGAAATAAAACTAGTTAGTCTTAGGTAGTCAAGTACGTAGATTAATAATATTTAACTTTTATTTTCCGGAAAATTACGTAGCTAAAGGTATGCATACTTTTACGCAACAATTGCCCTTCCGTTTCCTTTCTAGTTAGACTCAGAGTCTTGGCGAGGAAGGACAATTGTTGCTGGAATCAACGGGCGGCTTCCCTTGTCTACGGCCGAAAGGTCAAGTCTAAAAAGAAAGAAAGGGGCCAGGAGACAAGGGAAGGCCTAAAAATAATAAATATAAATTTTACTAAATAACACGGCCAAACTGGCAATTATTATTTATTTTTCCATATTCGGCCCCGAGTGGCCTTTATTGTGTACGATTTCATTTTTTCATTCCTTTAATTTCATTTTTAAAGTCAGGAATTTCCCCTTTGGTTACCTTTACGTGGTAACCAAAAAGTCTGCAAAGTTTCCCAAAATTCAGCTTGGGAAATAAATCAAAACTAGGGTCAGTTGGAGGGTAATAACTCTATTATCTCATTAATCTCCCCTCCAACGGACCAGCCGCGTGGCCAGCCCGAGTTGGGCACACGCTTTAACATAGGGAGCTTCCAGAAGTTTCTGTAAGCTCCAATAAAAATCAAAAGACGCCCGCCTGAAAAGCAAACACCAGTGAGCTGTCAGACTCCTGCCAGCTCACTGCAAAATTTCAAAATTCTCTCAGTGTTCGTCTGAGACTCGGCCGAGAGCGGTCGCTTGCTTCCCCCCATGCTTAGCACGTCTTCCCGTTGTGCCAGAGTTTTGGCCGGGAATAAAAGACGTGCTTTCCCCGGGTCGGTACTCGAGTTAGGGGCCCCTTCTTACCCACACTTGTCAGAAGGGATGATCTGAGCATACACGACGAACACCACACAATAAGGGCCAAATGAGCGTACTATGCTCGGCCGAAATCACACACCTAGGAGCGCATTTTAGGAATTTTTAAGAGGCCCTTTTTGGCCTAAAACTTCACTTTTTGTGGCCTTCGGGCCTTTATTTAAAATTCATATCTGTCAACCAAGCCACGGCCTGAATGGCCCTAATTTTTGTAGGGGCTTACGCCCAAAATATTGTTGTGTATTGTTGTTTTGTGGGGTTCTTTGATGTAGCTTGGGATTTTGAGTGGGGACCCACCCCTGAGTTGAGATAGGAGGTCCCTTGGTCATGACCTCATGTTTAGAACTGAGTTAATCTAGGGACTGTTTTCCCCACAGCCGGCAATTAGGAATTGCCGGCCATGATCGCAAAGTAGGCGCTGGTGAAGTCACTCTTATTGTCTGTAATTATGCTTTGTTGTTGTGAACTGTAATTGTGTGTGGTTCGGCTTATCCAAAAAATCAGTAGGCATTAAAACTCAGAGTCATTTTTTAATTATTAATTATCAAGTTGTTTTAAGGGGAACGGCCGAATTCCCTGTGTTAATTTAATTAATTTGAAGCTGTCCTTAGCGGAAGTACTTGTGTGATTTGTTGTAGTAATAATTGCCCAAGCAATTATTACTCGTTCCGTTTTCCAAACTAATCAAAGTTTCTAAAATCCAACAAAATTTTCTTTTATCAAAGTTATCAAAGTTCCAGGGTTTAAAGCAAAATACTGGAAGTTACAAATCAAAGTTAATCCAAAAATAAGGGCAAGAAATATGCATACTATAGGTAGGTAGGTCTCGCTAGGAAGTAGTTAGGATGTATGTTGTTTGTATAATTATCTGTGGCAATATTATCGTAATTTGTTGTGTGAATGAGACCCCCAAATTTACGTAAGTGGCTGCCTGGGTAAACCCCTCATGGAGTGTGAGGTTCCAGAGCTAGCCTTCTTTTATAAAGTGTGAATTAGTAATCAAAATTGTGTGAGTGCGAGGGTGAATGAGGGCATACCATGTAAACCCCCTTTGCTTGATAAGGGTATTGGGACTGCCAGAATGAATGAGTAAACTATTTAAAGAGTAGGCAGGAAAGTGGGCCAAATTGAGTAACAATTTAGACCCAAAATTAGGATAAATTATAAACTGTAGTGTTAGTTGGTTGGATGTGTAATTGCTGTAAAAGTGCTAATTTTGGAGTGAAAGTTGTAACAATGTATATAAGAAATAAAGGTGATTTTGGCATTTTAGGCAGGTTTGGCAGTCTAGGGTCACGGGGACCCCCAATTAGGTCTGCCAAACCTGCTGGATTTCCGGTCATCCGTGTAGGTTGCCCTGCGATTAGGGGACGGATGGGCCGCATTCACGGAATCCGGAATTAGCCAAATCAGGACCAGAATAGAACAGTTTAAACTATTACGAAATTAATCCAAAAACTTAGTTTTATAGGGTAGACATCCGATTAGCGGACTAGTAATTTAGTTAGTTCTAGGTAGGAAAATGTTAGATTAGTTTTGTTGTGTTAATTAGCGGAAATTCTTAAGGATTGGGAAAGAGTTAGCTCTATGATAGGGATATTAATGGTCTTGGCTTAAAAGTAGCATGGGGTCACGGTCGTTACCGTAATCATTCAACTTCCCATGTAAAAGGCCAAAAGATGAGCCAAACCAAAAGAAAAGAAGTAGACCCGTGCTGAGATTCGAACTCAGGTCTCTGGATTAACAGATCCAGTGCTCATCCATTTGAGCTACACGGGTTATAACTAGAACAAGTTTAAGCCAGCCTATATAAGGAAGCAATTTAGCAACCCAGCGTGTGTGCATTTAATTAATACATTAGATGTGCCAATTATGCATATGTAGGAGCAAACTTTAATTATGTTTTTCTCACTATTTATTTAACATTTTTTGGTGCTGTAAGCACAAAAAATGTTCAGTTTTTCAAGCTCTACAAGAATATGTAATTTTTACCTAAATTTGTTCTCATCAAAATTTCGCTAATTTATATGCCAGTTTTGCTCAAATTTAAACAAGCTCAAGTGAAAGGGTGGTAGATTGCGCGTCTATCACTTGGCTGGCTGCCAGGGTTGCCAGCGCCGGATCGAATAGCGGTTCGGTACGGTTCCCCGAGCTTCTTAGGTAGTTACGAGGAAAGTAGTTAGCTATTTAGTTCGGATAGGTCGGTAGGTCGGTAAGTAGGGACTGCGTAGAATGGCTGCTGAGACAGTGAGTGAGTGAGTTTTTGCCTTTTGCTTAAACTGACTAAAACTAATCATCTGCGAAAACTCACTCACAGCCAGCCAGTAGGTTTTATTTTAAGTCTGCTATTTCAGTCCCAAACCTGCAATTAAATAGTGATAAGGATGTTACATTAAAACACCAGGTACTTGAAAGTTAACATTAATATTAAGTAGACTTTAGTTAATTTGTAAGTTAACGTTAATATTACGTAGGTTTTAGTTAGTTAGCATAAATAGGTAGGTAGGCATTAGTTAAGGTAATTATTATAAGTATTTAACAAATGACCATCTTCCAATATCAGAAATGCACCATAAAACGTCCAGTTTCGAACACGTATTTGATGTAATCTTTAGGTCACGGGAAATGAGCCCATTTCCCGTGACAAATCAACAAAATCAGGCCAGTCACAGGCCGAAAACGTCAATATTAGTCAGTATTATGGTCTGCTCCAAAGATTGTGCAAAATTTGGTCGGAATCAACGCAATTTACACCGAAAATGGCCCTAGAAGGCCGGTCTGTGCAAGGAGAGGACAAAAGCAAACGAAGTCCGAATATAGGCCGTAAACAGCACAGGTTTTGTACATTTCTCAAGAACATTTCGTCTAATTGCCAGTTCAGTCAGGCCCAGCCGGGCCCAAGGTGCACGAATCGCTTCGTTCAAGCCGAAATTGCTGCAAGTTTAACTAAATTCTGATAATACAAGTTAATAGAGGCCGGGAAGGCCCAATTGGTGACAGGAAGTTACCAGGAACGGTTAATATTGTCAAACAGGCAATAATCAGCAGTTTTTAGTCAATTCTCAAGTTACAAGTTCAAATGGGGCCCAAAATGCACATTTTGGGCCTGGAAAGCAAAGGAACGAGTAATGGTTGCTGGGTTCGATTCCCGCACCATAATCTTGTACTAATGGGTTTTAACCCATTTGATTCAGGTGCGGAGACGAAGCTACGCTGCTCTATCCGAATCTGATCTGCCCGTGGATCTTATCAGTCTTGTGTCTCTCAGATAGTCAGAGCCAGTAGTTGCTCATTGGTGGACCGCAGAAGTCCGGATCAGACAGTCAGTCAGTTAATCAGTCAGTCAGGAACAGTCATTTTGGAAGGTACATAGACGGCTTGCATTGCCGAGTAGCGGATTTAAGACAGAGACAGCGAGCGTAGCACCGCCTGGTCAAAGTGGGAGGTTAAACCAGAAACCGAAAGGCCTAAACGTAACTCTTGGAAAAGGACTAAAACACCGATTCTCTTTTCAATCTCATCATGTATTCAACCCTTTTTATCATCAGTTTTAAGTCGGGAGGCGTTTCTCCCGTGTCCTTGGCCTAAGCGCCACCCCATCATCAGTGAAGAAGAGGAAGCCGTAGATTTGTTGAACTGTGTAGTTGTTTAATTTTTATTAATCAGGAATAAGTAAGGCAGAACCAGGAAATCCCCCACTTTCTGTATTTCCTCAAAAAGCCAGTTCCGTACAGTAACCCTGTCTAGGTGTTGGAGCGGACCTTCGGGAAAGCAGTGTCCAACGATTCGGGGACTCACCCATAGACCGACCCCAGGTTTATCTCAGTTAATAATTGTTTGTTTGTAGTTTGCTGAACTGTAGTTTAATAGTCCGTGTGTAAGGACGGATAAAGAGTCGCACAGCACAAGCATATAGGCGCACGAGAAAGCATATAGGTACTTGGTTAGTAGAGAGTTGGAGACAGTGTAATAATTAGGTAGTGAAGACAGAGTGTAATAAAAGGAAGAAGAAGAAGTACCACTGAACCTTGTCCCTAACCTAAAACCTATAACTTGGGTAATATTATCCTAAATTAGGATAATATTAATAATAACCTAAAGCGTGTAACTGGCAACTCTGGTACAGTAAATTGTATACTGTACTGAATTGTAATTGTGTCTGTTTTGCACAGTTGTAACGACCCCTGTTAGTAACGCATTTTTGTATTGTAATTTGTAATTTTGCCAAAGAGTGTACCCATAATACCTGTAATAAGTTTAATAAATAGTTGGTGTGTCAGACCTAGAGTCTCAGAGTTTAACAGAGAGGCGCGATTGTCTCTGAAAGTCAGGCGCGTTAGCCTAAAGATTGGATCAGGACTACTCAAAGGTAAGTTCTGGTCAGGAAGCAGAAGACTCATCGTCAATCCAGCGATCAAATCCAAGCAAGTGCTGACCCCTCTTGCTGATCAGCTGGAATCCAGTGGGAGTACCCCCCCCAACCCCCCCCCTTCCTGGGGAAACTATGTTTAAAACCACTGTCTAATGTTAACATTACTTTAGATGTTTTTTATCATTAGAAACGCCTGAAAATGCGATTTTTGGCATAAAAAATGAAAAATTCTTTGGGGGAGGGTTGGGGGTGTCCTGTGGGGTTGGGGGGGGGTCGCCAGAGGGGGCCCCCAAAAAATGTTGGGGGGGGAGCCTCCCCCACCCCAAATCTCCGTTACACCTATGGGTGTAATTGGGGGGAGGTTTGGGGGGGGGGGTGGGGGTTACCACACCCCCAGCCATTTTTCCAAACCACCCCCAAAAATTTTTGGGGGCCCCCAGCCCCCCCCCCCCCCAACTGGGGGGGGGGGTAGTCGCGCCGAAGGCGCGAAAAATTGGCCAAAATTCGGGTAATTTTAGGGTAAATTTTGCAAAATTTTTCAAAAATGTTCAAATTTTTGGCTTAAGGTGTTCATTAGTGCGTGAAATACACGTTTTCAACAGTTTTATGGACTATCTGACTCAATATTGACCTTATTTTGTAGTTAGAAACATGTTGGCAACCAAGTTTTTGAGTTTAAAACCCGTCTAATGTTAAAATTAGTTAATGGTTGGATGTTTTTTCGCATTAGCAATGGCTGAAAATGCGATTTTTGGCATAAAAACAGGAAACAATTTTTGGGGGAGGTTTGGGGGGGGGGTTTGGGGGAGGTCTAAAAAGGGGGCCCGCCCCCAAATTTTGGGGGGAGGGCCCCCCCAACCCAAATCCCCGTTACACCTATGATTCTGCTTATCATCAATATAGGCAGTGCAGTGGCGGCGCCACGGAGGTGGCCCGCACCGGCATAGTTTCCCTGGAAATATTGGTTGGGGGGGCAAACTTCGAAAATTTGGTGGTCGACCCCATAGGTGTGGCTGGCGAAAAAAGTAGGGGTGGGGGGGTTTGAAAAATGTAGGGTGGGGGGTTTGACAAAAAAGGGGGAGGGGGGTTCGAGAAAAAGTCGATTTGGGGGGTGGGGTAAGAAAAATTTTCGAGGGGGGGTCGGCGAAAAATCGGTTTTTCGCTAAAAAACGGAAAATTTTTCTCAATTTTCAGGTATTTTTAGCGATTTCTAAGGTAATAAGGCGAATTTTAGCAATTTTTCGCTAATTATTTGAAAATTTTCGAATTTTTGGCTAAAAATTTGCAAAAATTCAGGTAGGGGGTTGAAAATTTTTAGGGGGGGGGGGATCGGCCGAAGGCCGATTTGGGGGGAGGGGTAAAAAAATTTTTTAGGGGGGAGGGTCTGCATCCCTCCATTTTTGGGGGAGGGGTCCCCCCACCCCCCTAACACACCTATGGTCGACCCCCGAAAATGTGATGGGTTCTGGGGAGTACCCCCCCCCGAACCCCCCCAAAATTCGGACCTCAGAAAATTCAAAAAAATGGCCTAAAACCGCAAAATTTTCTGTATTTTAACGCTTTTTTTGTCAAAACAAGGCTTGTTTTTATCGTTTTAGGCGTTTTTACACCGTTTTAAACCAATTTTAAGCCAAAATTTGAGAAAAACAAGGTTCATGCGACCGGGAAAAACCGGGAAAAAGCGGGAATATCATGGAAAATCGTGAACCACCGGGAAAAACCGGGAAAATGAGAAAATCATCTGAGAATTTTTGTATTTTTGGTGCAAATTTAATGAATTTCAGTTGAAATTTTAAAAATGAAGTTCAAGTTTACCCAGGAAACTTGGATCTTTTAGTTGTTATATACTACTTTCCTCACGATAAGGCCGATTTTCAATTTCAAATTTGATTTAACTCCCATCTTAATTTTTGTCACTTTATTTGGTTTTCAGGATTCTCATTGGATGAATGGTACAGAATTTTCTCAGAAATTGAAACATATATATACATTTTGACGCAAATTGCATCCTTCTGCCAAAATAATTATTCCAAAAATTATTTTTACTTTTAGAAATTTCAAACGAATGCGAGCTAACTAGATGTTGAAGCCTAGCTTGTCCCCCCCCGCAAAATTCCTAAATTAGACCTATTGTTTTTTGAAAAAGTGCACGAACAACCTTGCATAATATTGTTGTATTTACTATTCAGCTCTGCTTACGTGTCCGTTGAGATTGTGAAAGCGAATAATATCAAGCTAATGCGAACAGTGACGGATGGATTTTTCCGGGAAAATTTATTGCAAAAATAGATTTGTGGTTTTTCTTCAGTTTTTGCAGTAAACGAATCTTAAATCTCCGTTTTTGTAGGAAAATTCTAATTCTCTCTAAATATGTCTAAATTTCTAAAATTTTCTTGGCCATTCAAAATGATAACAATTGAATGATTAAAGAACAGTTTTACTGAAAAAAATTTCTTTAGCTTCTGGAAGTGCTGGCCTGCCAGACCTCCTCGAATAGTATGGAAAGTTAGTCGAGGAATATATATAATGCTGGAAGGCAGGACTGCTGATATATTGTGTAAGAATGCTATACTACAAGCGAGTCGCGGGCAACAAAGTAAAATTTCGACCAAAATTATGAAAATAGTAAACACTCTGAAATCAAAACTCCTGAAACTGAAATCTATTTTTGACGTTCGCCAAATAAAAATTTCATGTTTAGAAAATCAGTGAAAATTTGATGAAGTCCGATTTTTTGAAAAAACGCCAAATTTTGTCCATTTTAACGCATTTTCTAAATTTTTTCAGATCTAGCAAAGTTCCCAGGATATATGTACGTATATCACATCAGTGATTTTTCAAAGTTTTTCCAACTTAAACATATATCGCGGATCGCCTATGGGACCAGACGGTATAGATTTTTTCCAAAAACTACGAATAAAAACTACGAATACATTTGTAACAAAACGTAGAATCTGTTTTTTGCTGTTGACTTTTGGCTGACCGTCCCTGACGAGCAGAAAGATTTGAATTGCATAAAATATAAATTCTAAGTAAACAAAATACCCCAAATTCAAAATATATATCTATTAATTTTTTGGGTCTCTTCCAGATTACCCCCCCCCCCACTCGAAATTCTTAAAACTTGACCAATTGAGCTGAAATTTGGTATGGGTATGTCTTCGACCACGCTGAGTTCAAATATCGCAAAATTTTCCATTTCGAGGAATTCGATTTTTTCGATTCGCAAATGGAAACCGAAAATTTTTTTGTCGCCGATTTTGCTGAAAGTTGCATACAGGGGTTTTCTGCGTCGCTGAACACGAATCTGAAGACCGTTTTCCAATTCAGCTTTTCATTAACCTGTATAAGCTAAAATTGTAAGCTTATGTTGAGCTAACGAAAAGCTGAATCGTAAAACGGATTTCAGACTCGTGCTCATCGCCCCTGAAGATCCCTGTATGCAACTTTTTAGCAAAATCGGCGACAATAAATTTTTCGGTTTCCCTTGGCTCCCCCTTGCCAGTAAAAAAATCGAATCGCGGGAAGCCCAAAAATATTGCGATATTTGAACTCAGCGTGGTCGAAAAGATAAATTTCAGCTCAATTGGTAAAGTTTTAAAAATTTTTGAGTGGTGGGGATAATCTGGAAAAGACAATTTTTGTATATTGTTTTCCATTTTTGCCTTCCAACACTACCAAGATTTTTTATATGAGTATTTTGGTAGCACAGCACTCGTGATCTAAAGCACGGTTTTGGTATGTATCAGACGTTTGCTAGCTCCTTGAATTTCAGGAAATCAAATATATACTGTATAGTACTGCGTTCGATAGCTAAAATGCTCAAAATGGATTCAAAATAGATAGTATATACCGTCACTATAATTACGTATAATCTTCTAAATGTACTGCCATTTACTGGAAGAAAAACCGGGAAAATGGGTCTGAAAAACCGGGAAAATGAAATCCAAAAGTCCGCATGAACCCTGGAAAAAATTTTCAAAAAATGACCGTTTTTTAGCAAAATTTAGCTAACTTTTTGGCCCAAAAAAGTGCTGGGGGGTTGGGGGGGGGGGGGGGGAACCAAAAGTGGGGGAGGGATAGTCAAAAAATCTGGGGGGGGGGTAAAGTTAGTCGAAAATTTCGGGGGGATACCCCCCAGCCCCCCCCCCTGGGGAAACTGCGCACCGGGCCCCTCCCTTTGCGATTTGAGCCCCTCTCTTTGGGGTGTCGGGCCCACCCTAGACAAATTTTTCAGCTGTTTATATGCATGAGAGTTTAAGAAATTTTTTAAGAAAACAGCAAATTTGTTGCAAATCGTTAAATTTTTGCTAAAATTTGAGAAATTTTTTTTGGTAATTTAAAGTAAAATATGCTAAAATTTAGCAAAAATTTTGAATTTCCAAAAGGCATAGGTGTACCACCTGTTTGGGTTGGGGGGGGGAGTAAAAAGTCCAAATCTGGCTTGGGGGGTCTCAAAAATCGGAAATTTTAAAAAACTGTGCCCGAGCTGTACCCAAATTTTTTTCAGCTAAAAATGGACATTTTTTGACATAAAATCAACTATTTTCGACATAAATCTAATAAAAAACCACTTGTATTGCGTTTTGAAACCTATTTTTTTAGCGTTTTTAGCAGTTTCTAGACAATTTTTTCAGAAAATTTTTGAAAAATTACAAAAATTTTTGCAAAAATTCAGCAGTTTTTCTCTTGTTTGGACCCCCAGTTTAGGGGGTGGGGGGGTCTGAGCGCGGCTTGGGGGGAGCAGTCGAGGTCGGGTATGGGGGGTGGGGGATGTAAAAGAATGGAAAACAAGAACCAAAAATGCTCCTTCGTCTCATGTAAAATACATATGAGTACTCTCAGGCAGGTTGTACAGACACGGAAACTAGCCTGCAAAATGCATATGAGTGGCGTTGAGGTTGTAAATTAAGGAAAACAAGTTGCAACGGCTTAACATATGAGCCTGTCCTACACCGAGGCTCATATTGGCGTCACAGTGCAGCCTTTATAAAGATCACCAGGTCATCATATTAAAGAAAAAACGAATGAATAGACATAACATGTTAACATTGTGGCTTGAAGGAAATGGACTGAACGAAGTGAACTGCGACACCTCAAGTTTAACTGTACATGAAAGCTGATGTTTCCCGAAACACCATGGCACCTACTATTTCCAGAAGCACTATAGTACACCTACTGTAATATATTCTCAGAACACTATGACACACTACTCTCACATACGTAGTGCTTTCCCCACATGGCTCTGAGTCAGAGCGCAGAGTGGCATGCCGCATAGTGCGTATGCACAGTATAATGTCTTAGCGACAAGATGTGTGAAGGACAATTTTGTAATGAAAAGCTTTACGTGCTATTTATATGAAGGTCAAATATCGACAAATTATATTATGACCAGTAGCGTAGATACAAAAAATTTTCAGGGGGGGCGGTTTGGACCGAAGTCGGGGGGGGGTAAAATTTTTAATTTTTTTGCTCAACAATTGTATGAACACTACGTACAAAATTTTATAAGAATCTTAGCTTAAATCTAGTGTAGCCGAAAGCGGCATGCTAAAATCCAAAAAGGGGGGTCTGGGGGGCGGTGCCCCCCAGAAGTTGAGAAAATTTTTCAATTTTGCCATTAAAACGCTATTGAAACATTGAATTCTTTACATTGTACATTATCAATTTCCAAAATAAATTTTGTAGTTTAATTTGCTATATATTTTCCACTTCTACAGTCTCGTACGAAAAACTCAGATTGGATGCTCCCATTTTGAACAGAGTATATATTCCAACCAGCACATTTCCAGTACCCACCATTTAAGGAAATCATGTTTCATGCAATAATGCAGTTAATAAAGCTACAAAGCTGGCAAAGCAAAGTAAAGTAAAGGAACTAGTAAAGGTTTAATTATATATAGTATATATAATATGCTAACAATTAAGTCGCGCCGAAGGCACGAAAATTTTTGAATGAAGTACAAATGCACTAATTTTTGGGGCATTTTAGTATAATTTCTGTGTTTATAATAAATTCAAAAGCCCGCGCTTCGCGCGGGCTTAAAATTTGTTCTGGCCAAGTTTTTTTCAGGGGGGCAAAACCATTTCGGGGGGGGGCGGCCCTCCCGTATCTACGCTAGTGATTATGACATACGCCAATATGAGCCTCGTTGTAGGATAGGCTCATATGTTAAGCCGTTGCAACTTGTTTTCTTTAATTTACAACCTCAACGCCACTCATATGCATTTTACAGGCTAGTTTCCGTCTTTGTACAACCTGCCTGTCTGAGAGTACTCATATGTATTTTATTTTGCATGCGACGAAGGAGCATTTTTGGTTCTTGTATATATACCCCAAAAGATTCCAGTCATGCGTACGTACTTATGTATGTATATATCATAGGGGTCGCGGCAGCGACCCCTATAATATGTGTGAAAAGTGGCTGGAGACAGTGTAAAATAAGCTGCGCAGAAGCTGCGCAAAATCCTGCGCAGATCCTGCGCAGATTTCATGCGCAAATTGTAGAGCACATCGAGTTTAGTATGTCTGTGAAGTTTCAGCCCCGTATCACTTACCGTTAAAAAGTTGCGCCCCGGACCGGTTATGGCGGCGATGTTTTTTTTCGGTTTCTCCTATTTGATGGTTGTATTGTACATAATGTTCGCCGCTTTCACGTGATCTGCAGCGGTGGGCCAACCTAAAGAGCTATGGGGTCTAGTAGTACCCTCTAAAGAATTTAAGAATCACAACTTTTTTTGCGCCGCAGCCGCGCCACAGCGCCGCAGTGGCGCCGCAAAGTCGGCTCATAGCGAAAAGTGACCATTTTTGTGGTCGTCGCTCAGGTCGAACGTTACGAGCTGGAGCTGATTTCTTTGTATATTCAGAAACTACATATATTGAACTAACTAACGGTCCAGGTTGCGTTTCTGTATCACTTCCCTAGCGACCACAGCGGCCCGTCAAAAATGGCGAAAATTCGAAAAATGGAAAATCGAAATTTCTCGCTATATATCTATTTAACTTTGAACGCTCAAATCTTCCATACAATGGTTTTCTGGCACGGAGAATCGATTCCCGTAGTCAGTTTTACCGTCAGACCCACCCATCTTGCTGGGCTGGTTCCACTTTGCCGTCGGGAGGGTCAAGTCGGAAACCGCTTCCTGGAGGTCCATAGTAGGCTCTACCTGGCCTCTCAAAACTTTGTCTATTGGGGTTTTCTGGTGCGCCCAGCTCATTCCCGGTCTCCGTTCTGCCGTCCGACCCACCCATCTTGCTGGGCTGGTTCCACTTTGCCGTCGGGAGGGTCAAGTCGGAAACCGCTTCCTGGAGGTCCATAGTAGGCTTTACCTGGCCTCTCAAAACTTTGTCTATAGGGGTTTTCTGGTGCGCCCAGCTCATTCACGGTGTCCTTTTTGCCGTAGGACTCATCCATCTTGCTGTGCTGGTTCCACTTTGCCGTCTGGAGGGTCATGTCGGAAACCGCTTCCTGGATGTCCATAGTAGGCTCTACCTGGCCTCTCAAAACTTTGTCTATAGGGGTTTTCTGGTGTGCCCAGCTCATTCCTGGTATCCGTTTTGCCGTCCGACGTACCTATTTTGCTGGGCTGGTTCCACTTTGCCGTTTGAAGGGTCAGTTGGGTGGGGGGTCAAGTGGTCGAAAATAAAATTTTTCAAACGTGGTCAAATTTGGTACCAAATGAAAGCCCTAAGTGAGCTGAGCAACTTTTGTCATAGAACTGCATGCTCAAAGTGGCTGTAGAGTGCTGTGGTGGGGTGGGGTGGGGACTTAGGCGATTTTAGGTCAAAAATGAAAGTTTTCAAAAGTGGTCAAATTTGGTACCAAATGAAAGCCCTAAGCAAAAGTGGTCAAATTTGGTACCAAATGAAAGCCCTAAGCGAGCTGAGCAACTTTTGTCATAGAACTGCATGCTCAAAGTGGCTGTAGAGTGCTGTGGTGGGGTGGGATGGGGGCTTAGGCGATTTTCGGTCAAAAATGAAAGTTTTCAAAAGTGGTCAAATTTGGTACCAAATGAAAGCCCTAAGCGAGCTGAGCAACCTTTGTCATAGAACTGCATGCTCAAAGTGGCTGTAGAGTGCTGTGGTGGGGTGGGGTGGGGACTTAGGCGATTTTGGGTCAAAAATAAAATTTTTCAAAAGTGGTCAAATTTGGTATCAAATGAAAGCCCTAAGTGAGCTGAGCAACTTTTGACATGGAACCATCCACCAATATTTGCTGTGCCAAATAACGTCACGTGCCCATGAAACTTTTGTCTTTACTTCTTCAACCGGAATTTAAAGGATATATATACCTATTTATATTTATTATATATTTAAAGGATATATATATACGATACAGCCAGCACACACATATTATCCTCTTTTGTGCGGAGCATTTTTGTTACTTGTATGTATATATGGTTTTGTTTTCAGAAATGGATGAAACTTCATCTTTCAGTAATGATATTCAATCTATGATGTATGCGATGGGGGACTGTAGAAAACCTCTTTTGGAGTCTGCCTGTGCCATTGAAAATATCGTTTTTATGTGTGTGATACGTATATAATATACGCAATGTGTAGTGTAGCAATGTGTGTCATGTAATTAGAACAGCAACCACTTTGATAAAATGCTCTTGGACGTTTTTGTGGGATTGGGGGAGGCGCACATTATTTATTAATACGTATATTTATGCTTTTCTGATGGGGTTCACAATTTCAACATTAGTCAATTTGCGCATTATTTTGCGCAGATGGAAAGTTCCATCTTGCATTTTACTGGCATAATGCTATGGCAAGTCAAACTCTTTTATAATTATTTATATTTTTGCCTGCTTAATGTAGCTATTGAGTTTAGTTGATTACAGTATACAGGTATTCATCCGTATAACTGTATATTATTTCAGGGAATTGTCCCATTTGCTGTGGGAAGCGTCAGGGTTGGTCCGTGAACGCGGAGGATCTGTGATTGATGTTGTTGACATCGTGTTTCTTATTCGGCACGATCGGTCGCTCTTGCTGCGTCTGGTACGATTCTTGAAAATGAAGGACAGCAAACTACAATCACTTGCTAGGTACGTGCGCGTGAATGTATCATAGGGGTCGCGGTAGCAACCCCTTATAATATGAGTCAAAACGCCCCAATGACAGCCCTCAGAGGCGCTGCACAGAGGCTGCGCACGTTCCTGCTCAGATCCTGCGCAAATTTTGTGCGCAAAAGAAAGTCCGTGTCGAGTTTAGTATCAGTATGCATTGAAAATTTCATCCCCCTAGCACTTAATGTTAAAAAGTTGCACCCGCCGGTAGTTATGCCGGCGATGTTTTTTTCGGTGTCTCCGTTTTGCCCTCGTCTGTCGTCTGTCTTGTAGCCTCTTTCACAGAATGTAGCGAAGGGCAGACACCTATTGCGGTATATCATCAGTATATATGTAGGTTAGTGTCTTTCGATATATGTAGTCTCTGCCGCCATCAGTTTTGCTGCCCGATTCACCCAATTTGCAGGGCTGGTTCCACTTGACCTGACCGTCTGATGGGTCAGGTTGGTAACCGCTTCCGGGAGGTCCATAGTAGGCTTTACTTGGCCTCTCAAAACTTTGTCTATTTTTCTTTAGTTCTATTTTGTCTATTGGGGTTTTCTGGTGCGCCCAGCTCATTCCCGGTCTCCGTTCTGCCGTCCGACCCACCCATCTTGCTGGGCTGGTTCCAATTTGCCGTCTGGAGGGTCCGGTCAGTACTCACTTCCGGGAACACCATATAGGACTGTACTTAGCCTATCAAAACTTTGTCTATAGGGGTTTTCTGGTGTACCCAGCTCATTGTCGGTGTCCGTTTTGCTCTACTATCCACTCAATTCTGGGCTTATTCTAGTGGGGGGGGGGGTGGGGGGCCCCCCATAAACACCCTTCCCCCCCAAAAAATCGTTCCCCCCCAAAATCGCCCCCCCCCAAAAAGTGGGTGCCCCGTTTGGTACCCTGAAAAAATCGCTGAGAAGGCCAAATTTTCAAAAATTTTCCGGCTTCGCCGTAAATTTTCGCCCCCCCCCCCAAGAATGACTCGCCCCCCGAGGGCCCCCCCCCAAAGAGCCCCCCCCAAGAAAAATTCCCTAGAATAAGCCCAGCAATTTGCTGGGCTGGTTCCACTTGACCGTCTGGGGGCCAGGTCGCGTAAAGTGAATGGTGGTCAAAAATAAATTTTTTTGAAAAGTGGTCAAATTTGCTATTTCTAAAGGCTAGCACCAACTTTTGTGAGTGATGATTAAGCGTTTTTTGTTTTAATTTTTTCTTTTATTTATATTTTGATAAGTTATCGGTAATTTTTGGTAAACAGAATTCCTAGCGATGAATCTGATACTTTGACGATGACTTACGAAACTGTCGTCACCAAAGGTGGCTTGGCAGGTATAGACATTAAGGACATATATATTGTAAATATTTTGTTTGTTTTTCGAATTGGTACCAAAGGAAAGCCCCAAGTGAGCTGAGCAACGTTTCTCATAAAAGTGCATGCTCAAAGTGGCTGTAGAGTGCCGTGCTGGGGTATGGGTGGGGTCTTAAGGCGATTTTGGGTCGAAAATGAAAATTTTCAAAAGTGGTCAAATTTGGTACCAAATAAAAGCCCCAAGTGAGCTGAGCAACTTTTCTCATAAAAGTGCATGCTCAAAGCGGCTGTAGAGTGCTGTGCTGGGGTAGGGGTGGGTTTAACTAAACTAAACTTTTATCATAGAACCACTTACCCTAACTTGCTGTGGAGCGGTCAGGTGTGAGGGGTGTCAGGGTGGAACTGAGCCAATTTGCCATAGAACCACACACGTGAGTCAGAGTATTTAATGCATATATAATGCTTAATGATTAACGCTTTTATGTCAACGACAAGTAAAAAGTGAATAAACAAGAAATAAAAATGCTCCTAAAGAGCAAAGAAAGGAATATGAGTCAACATGGAACCAAGGATTTTTTTAGGCCATAGCTAAGGCCATGGCCTAAATTTATGAGTCGATGGCCTAAAGAATTTTGGCCGTTGAGGCCACTTGGCCTAAATTTTTCGACGAAAACCCAGTTAAATTTTATTGATTTTTAAGTAAAAACAGTAATTTTCTAAACAATTTTCGCGCCGGCGGCGCGAATTCATACATTTTCACTTGTATTTCTGGCCGCGCCAGCCGCCAGCTAGTTACATTGTCTATTTTCTTGTCTATTTACACTTATAAATTCACATTCAGTTAGAATTTCATTTACTGTTATAAAGACTTCATCGAAGAAATGCTATTTTTTAGTAGTTTAACTTGATTTCTATTTACTGTACTTTTATTGATACTTTTATTGAGAGGCAACCAATCCTGGCTGATTCTTCAGGTGCCGGTGAACAGCTCTTCGGAACGCCAACGATGAGGACTTTCTAACGATCTCTTCTGGGAGGGTATTCCACAATCGCGTGACCGCTGGGATAAAACTGCGCTGATGGTGGGCAGAGTGTGAACGTGGTATCTCACGGGCCATGGAATTTCGCACAGTGCGAGACATCCTTCCAACACGTCTAGGTGGTAATACACTAGCAAGGCTCTGAGGTCCCAAGCCGTTAATTATTTGCCAAAATATGGTTAAGGCACCAACTAGTTGTCTATGCCTTAATGTGTCCAACGGATAGTTTGGGAACAGTCGGCTGGCAGACTCCTGAACAGACTCCAGAGCTTGCATTACGTATGATGGAGCATTCAAGAAAAGTGGGAGATTGTATTCTATGATTGGTCTGATAAGGGCGACATAAATATGGTGTCTGGCTTTATGTGATAGGCTGGCAGCTGATCGTCGAAGCATACCAACAAGCTTGGCTGCAGTTCGTGCCTTGCTAATTAAGTGGTTACTCCAGGATAGTTTGTTTGTAAAAGTGACCCCTAGTAGCTTGATAGACTCCGATTCTACTAGACTCTGCTGACCAAGTGAAAGAGGCCTATTAAGGTGGCGGTCTCGGCGGCGTGAGACTATCATCGACTGAGTTTTTGGGACAGACAGAGATAGTTGCCACTTATGCGTCCAGTCCCAAATAGCTTCCAGATCAGCTTCAAGCAGCACAGACATGGTCTCTCTGCCGTCGGCGGAGGGAACAACTCCAGCGATCGAGGTGTCATCGGCAAATACAAAGCAGTTGTTCGCAACAGAGCGGGGAAGATCGTTGATATAGAGCAAGAACAATAGCGGTCCCAGGATCGAACCTTGCGGCACGCCAGCCGTAACCGATATCGATGCCGATAGGCTCCCTTCGACGACTACCGCTTGCATTCTTCCCGATAGATAGTCCGAAAGCCACAGGTGAAGGTCGCCGCCAATTCCGTACCTCGTTAGTTTATAGAGGAGGCCTTTGTGCCAAACTGTGTCAAAGGCCGCTGCCAGAGCCAATCCGATGACGCGCACCTCGCTTCCATTATCCAGTGCAGTTTCACATAGATGTGATAGGAGGAGGCAGGGATGAAACATACTGTGCGCTTTGCGAAAGCCAAACTGCTGATTCGACAGTAGGTGATGCCTTTCCAAGAATTTGTACAGATGCGCATGTATTATGCGTTCCATCACCTTCGAAATGGCAGACAGTAGTGCCACAGGGCGGTAATTTGTAGCGGAAGTGCGGTCTCCTTTCTTAAAGATAGGAACAACATGCGCCGTCTTCCACTCGCTAGGAACGATGCCGCTTTCCATCGAGGATTTAAACAAAGTCGATAATGGATCAGCAAGCTCAGCGGCACAGGTGCGCAAAAGGACAGGTGGAATAGCATCAGGACCCTTAGCTTTCGTAATGTCTAGCTTCTTCAGACACCGATACACTGTTCCAGGAGAAAATCGGACTGTCTCGATTGATTCAGCCGTAACTGATGGTAGGAACGGGACACGTCGGCCAGGATGTTTGGTAGAGGCTTTGCTGGCAAACACGTCATTAAAAAGGTTGGCCTTAGCTTCAGGTTCATGAAGCAATGCCGTGTTGTTGTTGGTAGACAGAGGGGGGATCGCGGACCTGGGCTGTCGTCCCAAGGCAGTGTTGACAGCAGACCACCAAGGCCGGCCTGTTGACTGGTCAATCTTCAAGGCAGTCTGGGAAGCGTAGTCACGTTTTCGGGCTCTTAGGCGAATGTTGTATCTGTTGCGGGCAGACCGATAAAGAGCCTTGTCCTCCTCTGTCATCGTCCTTTTCCAGCGCTTCCAACATCGTATCTTTTGCTGCAGCAACTGGCGCAGTTCCAGGGTAAAGAAAGACTTCGCAGATGATCGGCGCACTACCATGGGGATAAACAGATGCATTCCCATATGAATGCGATCACGAATGGAGGCCCACATCTGCTGTGTAGGTAACGTTTGCTGGGTTTACTTTAGGCGAAAAAAAGTGGGGGGGGAGGTCGAAAAGTGGGGGGGAATAAAATGGGCAAAAAATGCCAAAAATACCGTATAAAAAGCCTGTTTTCTACATATACTGCTATAACTAAGCTTAAAAGTGCTCAAAAATTGTGTTTTAGCACCAAAAAAGACGATTTTTGACCAAAAAATTCCGGCGATACCGGAAAATTTTTGAAAATTTTGACAAAAATCATAAAAATTTGGCATTTTCTGGGCACCCCATAGTGAGTGGGGGGGAAGCCCAAAAAAGTGGGGGGGGGAACGAGTGGGGGGGGAGGTGCTCGAGTGGGGGGAACCCAAAAAGTGGGGGGCGGCCCCCCCCCCCCCCCCCCAGTAAAATAAACCCAGCGTTTGTAGTGACAATTGCCAGTGGATGTCAGATAGAAATGGTCGAAGGCTGTCCCAATCGGCTCGGCAGAATTGAAAGTAGGGTGCCTGTGGAGGTGTATCAGTGGAAGCAGCTAAGCTTTCAATATAAAATTGCACGACGGCATGATCGGACGTACCGATTGGACTTTCGCACGTCTGGAAATGGACATTGTCAGTGTCTGTGAGTACCAGGTCCAGGCAGCTGGGGTATCGCCTTGCCTGCTTGGCTCAGTAACTACTTGGACAAGTCCATGCGAAGCAGAGAAAGCTTCGCACATCTGGCCGGCTTCATTAGTTGGACCAGAACAAGGAAGCCACTCAGTGTTGTGGCAGTTGAAGTCACCAGCAATGATGTAATAAGCCGCCGGATAACACTTGGAATATTCGGTGATGTCCTGGTTTAAGGCTTGTAGGATGGAACAATCGGCCGATGGTGGGCGGTAGCAGAAGCAGAGAAGGTATACCCCTGAAACCTATATACATTTTTTCAGCAAAATCGAAGACAAAAAATTTTTCGGTTTCCCTTGGTCCCCCCTTAGAAATCGAAAAATTTCGAATTTCGCGAAATCGAAAAATTTTGCGATATTTGAACTCAGCGTGGTCGAAAACATACCCACACCAAATTTTAGCTCATTTGGTCAAGTTTTAAGGATTTTGAGTACTGGGGGGGGGGGGTAATCGAGACAAGACCCCAAAATCTTTAATCCCAATTTTGTTCAAATGCCAAATATTCAGTTGTTAAGTTTTCTTATTTTTTTCTGGGTAAATAAATGTTTAATGTGTATGTCGCGTTAAACTAGGAGGCCCGTTAAGGCCACTGGGTTTAACGTTAAACTAAGTGGCCACATAGTGTAACGTTAAACTAAGCGGTCACTTCTCTCCCTATACTGTCTATATGCAATTTACGTATATGCTGGTGCACGTGTCTTAATACTGACTATATAACGCAATGTAAACAGGGTTCACAGTCTACGTTATATTCTCACACATACGTCAAGAAAATGAAGTAAACGCTGGCCAGCAGGCGGATCCACGAAGGATACAAGGCGTTAATCATAAAGAAATAATGAAAAACGCGCCTGCCTGTAGTCACTAAGGCCGTACCCTTAGTCCGAACAGGAGAGAGCCAATGGGCGCTGTGAGCGCTCTTACCCAGAGAGAACTAATCTCTGGAGCTCCTGCCTGGTTGTCCCAGAAGGACAGCCAGCTCGGCTCTATCTGTGCTGCAACATAGCCAGAGAAGGTTTTATCAAAACCTCTCTGACTGTGCTGTGTCCTAAAGAGGACTGCAGTGGCCAGCGGATCTCGCAGAGAGGGTACCAACAGCATTTACGCTTCCAGAAAATGAAGTAAACGCTGGCCAGCAGGCGATCCACGGTGTAGATACGAGGCATTAGTCGTAAACAGTCAGAGAGGTTTTGATAAAACTTCTCTGGCTATGTTGCAGCACAGATAGAGCCGAGCTGGCTGTCCTTCTGGGACAACCAGGCAGGAGCTCCAGAGATTAGTTCTCTCTGGGTAAGAGCGCTCACAGCGCCCATTGGCTCTCTCCTGTTCGGACTAAGGCTACGGCCTTAGTGACTGCAGGCAGGCGTTTTTCATTATTTCTTTATGAGATCCTTCGTGGATCCGCCTGCTGGCCAGCGTTTACTTCATTTTCTTGACGTAAATGCTGTTTGTATCTCTACGAGATCCGCTGGCCACTGCAGTCCTCTTTCTGTGCATAGCACAGTCAGAGAGGTTTTGATAAATCGTCTCTGGCTATGTTGCAGCACAGATAGAGCCGAGCTGGCTGTCCTTCTGGGACAACCAGGCAGGGAGCTCCAGAGATAAGTTCTCTCTGGGTAAGAGCGCTCACAGCGCCCATTGGCTCTCTCCTGTTCGGACTAAGGCTACGGCCTTAGTGACTGCAGGCAGGCGTTTTTCATTATTTCTTTATGACTAATGCCTTGTATCCTTCGTGGATCCGCCTGCTGGCCAGCGTTTACTTCATTTTCTTGACGTAAATGCTGTTTGTATCTCTACGAGATCCGCTGGCCACTGCAGTCCTCTTTCTGTGCATAGCACAGTCAGAGAGGTTTTGATAAAACCTTCTCTGGCTATGTTGCAGCACAGATAGAGCCGAGCTGGCTGTCCTTCTGGGAAAACCAGGCAGGAGCTCCAGAGATTAGTTCTCTCTGGGTAAGAGCGCTCACAGCGCCCATTGGCTCTCTCCTGTTCGGACTAAGGCTACGGCCTTAGTGACTGCAGGCAGGCGTTTTTCATTATTTCTTTATTATATTCTCACACACTTATATTAGTCTATACATACGGTATACGTAAGCGTTCATATCTACGATTGCGAGACTTGGGGACTTTGTGTCAGACGACTAATAGTGAAAAGGTTAGCAGTACGTAGAAATTTGGGGGGGGGGGGTGGTGGGGGGGGGGGGGGGGGTGCTAATGTTTAAAGTATTTAAAAAGTGTAACCATTAATGCTTTGAAATAGTTGTGGGTGTGTTATCTCGGCATTCTATTTAATTAATACATAAAAGTTTTATAAATTTAATTCTTTAAAAAATTGATTTTAGTTAATTACAATTCAGTGTTTTTGATCGTTTGATTTTTTACCTGTGCAAAACTGTTCTTATTCATCCTTGTGCGTTCTTAAAAAATTTTGTACTTTTTGAAAAATGTATTCCAAGGAACACTTTTGGAACAAAAACTTCACAATAATTTGTTGTTTATTTCTTTGCAAATGTTTTGAGTCACAGCACCATTCTTAAAATAAAATATATTTTTACATTTACGTTGCGTTTTACTATTTCTGTACAATGTTTTCAGGAGGTTTGAAAAACAATAGGTACAATTTGTTTACTCCAGTATACAAAAATGTATATTTCCAGTATATAACGGTGTGCCCTGCCAAATCGTTTCTCTCCCTACTGATATATACGTATATAAGTAGTGTGTATGTACGCCTATATAGGCAGACTGTAGGGTCATTATTGGCTTATTACATGTATATAGTCAGTATTAAGAAACGTGCACCAGCATATATGCGTAAATTGCATATAGAGAGTATAGGGAGAGAAGTGACCACTTAGTTTAACGTTAAACTATGTGGCCACTTAGTTTAACGTTAAACCCAGTGGCCTTAAGGGGCCTCCTAGTTTAACGCGACATATATATGTCGTGGTTAGATAGACAAGTTGGTTAGATGGACATCTAACCACTCAAGTTGGTTAGATAGACATCTGGCAACTCCGTTAGATTGTAAAGTCAGCGTAGTTTTACAATCTAACCGGTTAGATAGACAAATTTCACTATCTAACCAACTGTTTTGGTTAGATGGCCATCTAAACAATGCAGTTCTGGTTAGATTGTAAATGCGAATGTTTAAGTGTCTTGGAAAGTATTTTTATGACCAAATGGGCTAGTTTTATTGTATAATTAAACAGGACTACTGTAATTGTCTGATACTGTTTATTGTACTGTATATTTGATCCGCAAATGTTAT
>JASAND010009432.1:0-13702 GCA_030248195.1 Trissonchulus latispiculum | reverse complement strand
TGTGTTTTTCTACACTTGTTAATTTGGACTATGAGCTTATGGCTTATGACTTGCAGTTGCATTGTACTAGTAGCATCATTGCTCTGTACTGTATGTACTTGTTGAGAGTTCAGCTCACGTACCAGTTCGCCATTTGTGCAGTGATCCTCTCGGGAGTTCGGATGGCGAGCCCTGGGGAGATGTAACGGATCAAGGTTGGCATGATCAACCTTTCCGTTGCTGGTGAGTAGCTAGGCTAGCTACCCGCCTGGCTTCTCATAACATCATCAAGTGGGCTGGGACACGTTTGCAAGTCACGTAGCTCCCCCAACGTGTATGCGTGGGATTGGGTGGGTTCCCCCCTCGTGACTTTGGGAGCTACGTGATTGGGGGCAAATTCTCACTAGGGGGCGCTCGTGGGAGGGTTCAACCCAACACTCGCTTCCCCCCTTCACTCTTGTTTATTCTGCCTTCGTGTACAGTTGTGTTTGCTACGCCTATTATTCTCCCCCATTGCTGTATATATTATTCTGTGTCTCCCCCAGCTCTCCCCAGAGCTTGGTACGTTGGCTGACCCCAGTCAGCCGCTGTAACTGTAAGTCAGTGTTTGTAGTTTGTTTGTTTGTGTGACTGAGGGATCATCCCTGTATTATTTTGTATTGTTATATTACTATAACTACTTGTTGTTCTGTTCTTTATTAAAGTGTATTTAGCTAGGCTAAGTCTTTCTGAGCTCCTGCTAGGTAGGTAGTTCATTCTGAGTGAGTGAGAGTGCGAGTCATCTCGCCCTTAGGATCGGATTACCCCTGCGTATATTGTCTGGCGAGGCTGTCCCGACCGTCTCCTGTAGTCGGTCTGTTATCCATCTGTGCCACGGTCTCCGCGTCCGCTACGTCTGGGCGTGGTAACGGTGTTAGTACGTAGGTTAAACTACTAGCCCCGCTACAGTTGCAGTTGCAAGACTATCTAAAAACATTTCTCATCCAACTGCTTCAGTCTTGCTGTTTGCATTAACAATAACGGTTAAGGTTTAACTCTAATTCTTGAATGTGATTCTGTGATTCTGACCTTGACTGTTGTTCTGTGTATCAACCGATTTTCTCTTCTTCTGCGCCGGCTCTTTCGTCGGCTTCTGTTGCTCCATCTGAAAAAATGAAAAAGTGAATATGATCAGGGTCACATTGTGCTGCTATTCTGAGCAACTCTGGCATAGCAAGGGAAAAGATCAAAGTCAGGAAATCAGATGTTGAAAATCGCACACACCTCATCCTCCACAGATAGATAATGTCGTAGGAATCTTATTAATCTGATACTTGCTTTTCTTAGTTGGTCTGCGTACGATGTATGCTTTTTAATATCTATTGAGTTTTATTTTATTTATATATTCCTTTTATTATATACTTACTGTATCAAGGTTACGTCGACGGCGACCAGATCCAGTCCGGATTTCTGCGTTCGACGACGGTGAGCTAAGCTGGGCAAGTGAGTTACGACTGGAGCCAGCGACAGAACGAGCAGACCCAGCTGAAATAATATTTCTCGTCTCACTGCGCTGTATTAAGGGGGGGGGGCTACCAACGGGTTGGCACAACATCGTCGGAGAGAGCTGCTTTCCCGCCCAACGTTAGCCAACATATCAAAGTAAAAAAGTTTAGGGTGGGCAACAATATATCTCATATACACCATTTTTGGCAGGACGCAAAAGTCGAAATTTTGGTGGGAAAAATGGGATTTTTCAAAAAGGGTTTTTCAGTTCTGGTGAATTAACGGTTCGACCGATTCTGTAACTTTCAGCCATAAATGTCAACTGTTACTAGTGCTAGATATTAAAAGTATTCCGGCTTTCGAGCGTTGCTTCCTTCTTTAGTTATAACAGCTCAAAGTTTGAAATTTTGTAAAAAGTTGCGAGGTGACCGTGCGCCGTTTTCGATCTAATAAAATTGGCAGCCCCTAGCCTACCCCAGCTTTTTACCAGTTATTAGGCCCTAATAGGGGCATACTGTCTGTGAGTTTCAAGGGCTTTGGTTTTCTGGTTAGTGTGCTAGCCAACTTTTCGTTAATAAATAACCCTTATTTTTAGGCCTGAAAAGCTAGCTAAGCGCAGTAAAAATGGGGTCAAAAAATTTTCTGACTCCGATTTTGCCGAAAAGGTGGTTATAGGGGTTATTTGACCTGCTGAATGAATATGAAATCCGTTTTTCGATATGACGCTTCCTTCGTTCAGTATGTGCTTACAACTGTCTTAGAGCTTTTTGGAACGATCACCATCCATACTTCGAGAAATCAATCTTGCATTTCTAAACACTGGAGCGAGGTTTAGTGACCTAGCTTTCTGCACATCTTGGTGCACTCACTGGCCTGTAATGTGCAAAGTTTCAGCCGATTCTGCCACAGTACTTTGGAGTAATTGACTCACATCTTCGAAATGGCGCCAAATAACAGCGACAATATCGATAATATAATCCAGCACTGCGAACACATGGATTAACGAAATCACGTCATTTATACCAAACTTAAGACAGATGCTTGGAGTATTAATTGCCGCAAAGTTTGGTTCATTTGGTAAACCACAGCTCATTAGAAGTTAGTTAACCTCCACCCGTATAGACCTACAACACCCAATTTTTCGCATTTTGATCGTATCGCACAGAAAAGTAGGCAATGGCCTAGAGATTATTTTAAGCGATATCAAAGCACTATATATCAGAACTAATTCCTGAAAATTTGGGTGCTGTGCCTTGCACATAGCGATCAGGGCGAGGCGAAGTTTGTGTACGTGTCATGTCGAGCTTTGGACCGATAACACCAACTTCTGATGGCTCCACAGGACGCTACGCTGTATGGAATTCTTTCAAACTTTAAACTATTTTACACTTAAACTAATACTATTATGTGGCAAAAGACTAGCTAGCTTTTCCAACATCGAACTTTTAGTGAAATTCGTAGCCCCCCCCCCCTTAAGTGGTATATATGTTTGGGTGCTGGAGCAGCGGAAGGATGCTTATAGCTCCACTCAATGTTGAAGTTTTGGTTCGGACCCGAAGTTCCCTTCTGGAAATTTGGATTTTGTGTTGCCTAAGAGACTCCATTTGTGAGCATTTTCGAAAGTTCATTTTCACAGGACTCATAGTTCCTGAGACATTGTAGGTCTTCGACAAAATTGCTGCAGAAAGGTTTCGTAATTCAAATAAACACAGGACACAAGACGGCTCCTCTTGTTGGCATTGCGTAAATGGTGCTACGACTGTAATACGCGATGTTCCATTACCCCAGATTGCAACTGATTTGGGGTAAGCAGGATGACGAAACGACGAAACGACTCCGTGCCCGTTTGGTGGGTGGAGGGGATATCGCAAAGGATTACGGTATTTCAGTGTATTCCAGAAAGGGTCTCAGTGTGGGGAGGGGCGTGCACGTGAAAAGAAGCCCTCTTCTGCCTGATTATAATAGAATTATGAACTCCTGCTAAAAACCAGGTAAATTACTAGTGAAATATAGGTTGGTTTGAATAACATAAAATTATTAGTTTTCTACCTGAAGATTGGGCTGAAAGGACATATACAGATTGATTCTCTGCTACAGATTCAGTGGGAGAGGGTGGGTCAAAGCTGGGGTCTTCTGTTGACCCAGAGCCTACTGATTCATTTAAGCCTGAAATAATAGCACTGTCTTTTGTGTTGCTCTGTTTGTTTGTCATAAATCAGGAACTTAAAGAAGAGACAACAGCATTAGCAAAGCTTTGAATCCCAGTTTTAGTTTTAGTTCTTTTTTAAAAATCATTCAACATCTCCCTCCAGCCCTGCCGTTTAGCATTTCCAGCATGATTTTCCGATGTTTATTTAGTTCGTAATTTTTGGAACCACAGCTTTTATACGTAAGCGGGGAACGTTCTTTTCAATAATTTTCATCCATTAAGATATTTAAGTTAATTATTGTAATACATCCAAACATGGAGTAAGATTTTCCATAATATTAACCAAATATACGTTAGACGCAACCGATGCCAAAGCGATCATGTTTAACCAAATCCTATTCGATTTTTGCCTGATTGTGTGAATAATTTTTTGACTTAGCTTTTCGTCAGGTCAGTATAAGCTTACATACATCTTAAGCTTAGAACGCTAACCGATACTGAGCCAACAAGAAGCTTAATCGAAAAACTGACCTCAAATTCGTGCTACAACGGCTTGTATGCAAGTTTCCAGCAAAGTCGAGGATAAATATTTTTTGTTTGCCCCTAGCTAAACTAAAATTTTAAAATTATTGCTCGAAACAATTAAAATCTGGGACTGTGCTAGGCAATCTCTAGTTTTGTAACGCTTCTATCGGGGCTGGAAGACCAAGAGATATTAACCATTATTCAGTTGTGATGAACCACAGCAAGTGCTGACTCCCTCTTACTGATTTGCCGCCATTCAATGCCCAAACGAACTCAGAACGAAAAACCCTACCAAAGTTGGGTACAAGGATCCCTGAATTCGGACAAATCACCTTTCACGAATCCGGTACCTAAGTCTACTTTGCTAACGCGCTGACCTTCCGTGTAATAAAACCCTGAGCGAGCTTGAAGTCTCAGCAACATCTTTACAATTGGCATTAACGTTTAATCTTTAACTCCTTTAACTCTTTGTTAAATTAAGTGATCCTGACCTTGACTGCTGTTCTGTGTATCTACCGATTTCCTTTTCTTCTGCGCCGGCTCTTGCGTCGGCTTCCGTTGCTTCATCTGAAAATATGAAAAAGTGAATATAGTCAAGTCGAAGTTGCGCGGTTATTCTAAGTAGCATTAGCTCTGGCTAAACAAGGGAAAAGATTATATGGAGGAAATTCCACGCACCGCAACATCCAAAGATATAAGTTTGTCTCCAGGAACCTTATAAATCTGATACTTGATTTTGTTAGTTGATTTGCGTACGGTGTATGCTATTTAGTTTTATTTTATTTATTTATTCCTTTTATTACTTACTGTATCAAGATTTCGTCGGCGACGACCAGATCCAGTCCGGATTTCTGCGTTCGACGACGGTGAGCTAAGCTGGGCAAGTGAGTTACGACTGGAGCCAGCGGCAGAACGAGCCGACCCCGCTAAAATAATATTTCTCGTCTCACTGCGCTGTATTAAGTGGTATGTTTGGGTGCTGGAGCAGCGGAAGGATGCTTATAGCTCCACTCAATGTTGAAGTTTTGGTTTGGAATCGAATTTTTTTCTGTAAGTTTGGATTTTCTGTAGGCCCGGTTCACGATGGAGTGCTTTCTGCTTTGTCTTTCGTGCTTCGTGCCTTATGTATTTTGTCCTTTATGCTCAGTGCTCAGGAGACAGTGGGTTAGAGATGAGCACGGGCCAGATTTTTTCGGCCCGGCCCGGCCCGGCCCGCTGGCAAAATTTCTCGGCCCGGCCCGGCCCGGCCCGCCAAAAGAAAAATTCCAAAATTTTACTAACCATATTATTTCAAAGGCTTCAATGCAAGATGGAGTGGCTAAATTATGCTACGAAATCTTAAATTTTGCCATAAAATAACAAGAATCAGTAAATGCGTAGCTAATTTTAGTGATTTTATAACATTTTCTAGAGATGATCCGGCCCGTTTCGGCCCGCTCCGGTGTCGTGAAATATTTGGTCCCCCCAAATATTTGTTCCCCCTATAAGCTGAAATATTTGTTCCCCCTAAATATTCGTTCCCCCCTCGGAGCGATAAGCTGAAATATTTGTTCCTCAAAATATTTGTTCCCCTTGAAATATTTGGACCCCCTATAGGCTGAAATATTTGTTCCCCCCTGAATAATTGCTTCATTGAAATATTTGGTCCCCCCTAAATTAAGTTAGTGGCATTTTTTCGAGAATAAGTTCCAAACTCTATCAGGCTAGTGAAAAGATAAAATCGAAAAATAAAAAGTTTTGAACACCGATTTCTCAAAACTGTTGAATCGGTCAAAATTTCTTCCTGCGGTATGATATGAGACAAGTGGGCCGAAGGACATTTTTTGGATTTGGCTCAACAAGTTCCCAATATATACTCCAGAAAATCAGGAAAATGTGCGATGCTACGAAATTAGCAATGTCGTGTTCAATTTTCTCGCAAGTGGAGACGTTTTAGCTCAAACCGAGAAAAATGAACCTCCGGAATGGTGCGAATTTCCATTTTGCCAAAAATCAAACGAATTCATTGGGTAGGTTCTGAGAAATCGTTCAAATGTTCAAACAAAATAATTGCAGTTTTGCTAAAATGGTTTTTCCGCGAATTCTCCAGCTTAAAGCAACGGACTCCAGCGAATAAGCATTGATAAAATGTGCAATTGGACGATGTATCGATTGAGTATAATTAAGCCAAAATTCTAAGATTTGGCAGTACTTTCTAAAAAACTAATTTCTTCGAAAATGGCCGTTTTTTGATCCTAAAAGTAGTTTTTTTGGTTATACTGCCTCAAAGAGACAGACAGAAAGGTTATACACTAGACATAGCTCAAAGGTTGTAAAAGCAAAAATGTTCACTTTGGTGCCCTCCTTTCAGCCATAACAATCAATCCGGTGTATCGACTACATATTGAGAGAATAATGGCAAAAACCAAAACTTTCCTATCTTTGCACCTAAAAATGCGGGACTGGTCCCAGAATGTTAAAGAGCACTAAAATAATTTTTATCAGTTTTTAGAGTTCGATCACATTCAACTTCTGAAAGATGTTTGGAAATCAACGAATATTTCTATTTGTGACTCTCAATTTTGCCCAAACCAAAAGTGTACGGTGAAGATATATCATCCTTCTTCAAGAGCTGGAAGGGTTGAAGACACCCTGAACGATATGGTGTGATATGGTAACTCGATGTGGGCGTAGTTGGCATAGACCGTGACGTTCCTCCAACGGTGCCTGTGTATTTTGAAGTAGTTTCGAACCTTGAAACGAAAACTAATTCCAATTTGACATTATACATTTGACAGAGATGTCTCATGAGATCCAATTCGGATATTAATTCGCTATTATTCCGTCCGATTTTATCTTTGCACTAGCTTGATAGAGTTTGGAACTTATTCTCGAAAAAATGCCACTAACTGAATTTAGGGGGGACCAAATACTTCAATGAAGCAATTATTCAGGGGAGAACAAATGTTTCAGCCTATAGGGGGACCAAATATTTCAAGGGGAACAAATATTTTGAGGAACAAATATTTCAGCCTATCGCTCCGAAGGGGGAACGAATATTTAGGGGGAACAAATATTTCAGCTTATAGGGGGGAACAAATATTTGGGGGGACCAAATATTTCACGACACCGGCCCGCAGCTAAAAAATTTCTCCGCTAACCAATGGAGGTCGGCCCGGCCCGGCCCGGCCGGCGGTCTTCTTTAACTTCTTGTCTTTGTCTTCTTTAACCCAGCAAAACCCTATGCAACTTTCAATCAAACTAAACCAAACGTTCGGATAGAAGCTTTTGGTAAGCATGGTTTGATCCTCCTATACCACTATACCCTTCAGACATCAAAATCGAATTTAAAAAACAAAATAACTATGATATGCTCTGGTCACACTTTCAAATTTGAGGCATCGGGTAATCGAGGCTATTGGCAATAACCTACAAACACCCACTGTTTAACTTCATGACAGCTATCAGAACCAAATATGCAAGAGAACTGAGTTTATAAATATAAAAAAAATTTAAAATTGAAAACCTCAATTTTATCAAAATAAAGTTACCTACCTTTGACGTAGGTTACATTTGCTGGGCGCATCTGAAACTACAAATATAATTGTGAACAGCAGTTACAGAAAGTATACATTACTGTGATTACTCAATTGTAGGATAAAACGTAGAATATGAAACTATCAATCAATAGTGGTAAATTTCATGCAATTTTATCTCTTTTTCGTTTTGGAGACCAAGGAGAGTTTGTTTGGCAGCGCTTTGAGTAGCACGATTCTGCTAGACGTCAAAGACCAGTGTTGGCTGTCCTAAACAGTCTTGTGTAGTAACGGGGTAACGTCTGGCAAGTTATGGAATCAGTATCAACAACAAACAGATATAAGCACTACCGTTAGGTATCCCAAAGGTGCTGGTAAAAGGGTCCTAACTGGCCAATTCCTTGGGGTCCTGGCTTTTTCTGGTAAGAACTGTATAACAGTGGAGATTGCTTCTGAAAGGGTGTGTAAGTTGTTTTCCGTTCAGAAATAGCATTGTGTGATGATTTTGGGATTCAAAACTATTGCTATTTTCACTGACCGCCACATGTGCCCGGGTACTGGTTGTTGGACAAAAAATTGTTTTCAGCTGCTATTCCACAATAGGATAGTAATTATCAGTATTCCTGCCAATTACCAAGCTATTCTGAGGCTTTTGTTAGCATTGTTTCAACATAGTATGCTCCACGAAGCTAAAATTAGTGTTGGGTCAAATTGACCAAGGTTATGCGTTAACGTCGGTAAAATAGCTTATGCATTTAAGGGTTAAAAAGGAGAAGGTAAACTCTTGGAGAATGTCTCCCTCCCTGCTTCAAGGACAAATACGGATACGTCCCCGGATACGCAGGCAGCCGTAGAGACAGGAGCGTCTATTTTGCAAATTTTGGAACGTTATCTCAGCCAAGTGGTGAAAACAAAAATCCATTCCTGGCAGTATCGGAGGAAACTAAGAGAATAAGAGGTTCAGACGTCAGAGATGTCAGACCGGGATACTTGAGCAAGTGTGTGGTAGAAGGGAGGCAGTGGAGTTTTCAGTTCACCAGAGGACCTTTCAACCCATTCTCCCCAAATCGGTTTTTCCGTCTTTTTCCTGTTTTAAAGTAAAGTTGGGAAAAGCTGTTCCACACTCGTCTGGACCTAAGTTTTGTAATTCAATTCACTCTCCTATGATTATTTACTTTATTATTTATTTATTGGTAAAGTCAGCTAAAAGTTGAAATATGTGTTTGATGGCTTGCGTCAGAGGCATTGCGAAGATTTTGTGATAAGGTAGTTTTGAAACGCTGAACAGGTTTCTAGGAGGATTGCTGAACTCCTCCCAAACTTTGCTACCAACCCATGTCTCCAACCGCAGTTGGTTAGAATTTGTTATGAAAGCACTAATCGCTGCATCATCTCACAAAGCATGTATATATATTACATTTTCTGTTTTATGGTAATTAATTAATCAGTTCAATTGAAGATTAAATTGTTTCTTGCTTACCCCACCAAGGTTCTGTCCTGAATTTGAAGGTTCGTCTTCTGTAGGTCCGGCACAATCTGAAAAAAATAAATGATTTAAATATCAGAGATGGGATGACTGGTGTCATTGCATTACCTCGAATCCGGGTCTGGACGGGGGAGCTAAGCAGAACCCCCCCCCCCCCTGGGCCGGGCTGGATATGAAAATTAAGAGGTGGGCCCTACTTTGGTCCAGGCTCATGCTATAAAACTGCACATGTCATTTGACTTTCAACCATACCTGAACGGGAGGTCAAATTTCACTGACCCTTGTGGAAGCAAATTTGGGTACCCCTTGTGAGAGCCGTTTTTCTTAGGGGTACTTTTGAAAGCGATTTTTAAGTATTTGAAATTTTTGGAAATTTTTGGAAAAGCAAATTTTTGAAAATTTTAGTCCTAAAACCTATTTTTTGGGCAATTTTCATACCCCTTGTGGCCAATTTTCTTACCCCTTGTGGGAGCAATTTCGCGACCCCTTGTGGGCGACTTCGACGAGGGGGGAATTCCACCCTTTCCCCCCTTGTCCACCTGTGCTTTCAACTATTATATTTGTGCCTTCCTGATTCAAATTGCGGACTACAGTACGGCTGGATCACGACTTTTTCGGACCTAACATTTCTTGTGACTCATTTCGTCAAATATCAGAAAATTCAGTAACTCAAAACAGTAGTAATGCGCTATGCCAGATGTAAAGTTATTTAGCTATGCAAGTCCACAATTATTAGCTTACTCTGACGACTCCGGGATGGTGAAGGCGATTTAGAGTGCACTTTCTGAAAAATCAAGTCATCTTAGTGATACCTGGTTACGTAATAATTAATTATTTTCAACTCATCTAAATTCTGACAAGAACAACAAATTATTCAATGACTTAGCTATTTAGCAAAACATTCGTAGAATACTAATTTAGAGCTGTGGGTTATCATTTTAAGGTTACTCCACGAACCAGGTTATGGAGATACTCCACATTAACTCGAACTGGACTGCAGAGTTACATTAACAAGTTGGCCCCTAAAAGGGGTAATATTCCGCCGTGGAGCCGATAATCACTGCCGGAGATATATGTAATTGTGATTACTACTTTTCATCGGAATAGCAGAGTTAGAAAATTAATAGTTAGGACGGTGAGCATTATTAAAATTAAGAAATTTCCACCTTTGCTTGCCGAGTCCTTGTCTTGCTGAATTAACTATTAAATTCGTAAGTCTATGTCATTTATGAATGTCTTGAAATGATGTTAGCTATTTTGTCCGTAATTGTATCGCCTTGTAAAAGCTCGATCGGTACAAGAATAGGCCATGAACACAAGTCTTCAAAAAGTGGAACCCAAATTTCATGAGTACAGGTTCATGATTCCAGGTTAAATCAGTACAACCAAATTGAGAAACTGAATTGAGCTGCTGCAACTGTAATTACGCATTGAGGGACAGTCCATATGTTAAGTGATCACCGTTATGCTAACAAATTGAGCTCTTTTAAAAATAATTTGGTATTGTCTTCTTACTCTATGCTATAACAAATCCTTAATGCTGTAATCACTTATAGATCGAATATTAATTAATTTCTATGGTTTTATATCCACTGTTCCTAATGAAAGTCCTGAACAGAATGACTGAACAAAGTCAGAATGACTAATTTGCATATCTAATCAGTCTACATCAAATTGGCTAAAATGTCTAGAACGGAAAGTGGGGGGTTGAACTAAAGGAATAATGTGAAAATAGAATTCCTCCTGTGCAGCAAAATTCGTGAAAATTGTTTAAAATTTTATTAATCGTTTGAAGAACATGAATCGTTTGAACTGCAAAGAATTATGCCGAAGTTGTCAATCACTAAGCCCCCCTCGGTTAAAAAAAGAAGCTAGATCACACACAACACATACAGACTAATCAGTTTATTTCATCAGAGCATGTGCTTTACATCGCTACAACCCGCGGCAATAATTCCGCCTCCAGCCGGAATAAAAATTCGTGTAACGCATAATGCACGAGTAAGAGAAGATGTAAAGATTTCTACAAATACAGTGTGGGATGTTATCTACTATTTGACAGAAACGTTGTGTAGAGAAAAGGGCGTGAGCGCAACAAACTCATTTGCCTAATTTTCATCAAATAGCGTTTTAGCTGAAAGTCAGGCAGTGTGTGGTTTCTTTGGGTTGACATCGGACGGGTGTTTTGATTTAGGTGTAAGAAAGAAGGGAGCAGGGTAACTTCCTCCCTCTTAGCTCTTCGTAATTTCGTGTCTTGTCTTCTCGCATTTCTGGGCGCAATTTTATTCAGCTGTGAATTGGTAAAGTAATTGTATTTTGTTGAGAGTAAATCGATCCGGTGGTTATTTTATTGGTAGTCTTAGGAAGCGGTCGCTTAGGGCAAATCTGGAGTTCAACATCTGTGATCACTTTCTCATTCCCGACTCTCCCTCTTACTTTGCTAGGACCTAGATATCACACACTGAATACGAACTTGGCCATCTTTTACTGAAGTTTAACATAGTAATTATTACATGGGATAAGAAGTAAACCCTCACAACAGGATACAAAGTTTCAGGTTGGAAAAATTGACTTACCCGATATTGGGCAAATTTAGGCGCAGACGGTCCCTTCCGTTTCCGAGGTGTGGGCGGCCTGCCTCGAGTCCTACAAGGAAAGATTGAGTACATATCGATAGAGAACGTAATTTCTGACTGTGCTTCTGTGTCAGTAATACAAAGTGAAATGTGAACTGTCCATTAAGTATCTGCACTTTCGTTTGTCAATTGTCAGTCGATTGGGCGAAAGGATCATCCATGCTGCCCAAGACAGGAGACATAAAACAGCAAATGATAGAAGCCAGACAAAAGACACAAGGAACCAATGTGAACCGGGCTATAAAGTTAACTTTATATTTTACAGGAACAAACAGTTATTTTACACAACCCTACCTCCTCCTTTTGTTTCCTTCGCTGTACAGCGGGCGTTCTAAACAAACAAATAGAAAATACAAAAGAAATACAACAAATAAGAAATAAATAAGATATGAACATGATGCAAATAAACGAAAAAAAGCATAATGCTTGAAAAGCACCCTGAACAACGTCAGAAAAGTTTTTCTCAAGTACCCAGTTTTATAAAAGATTTGAACCTTTGGAGATCCAATCCACGAATCCTATCTAAGAAAACCTGAACCGAAGGTGAAAACATTTCCTCCGTTTCGATAAACTGATCTAAAGATTAGTCTCCGCCGGTAATCGAACCACAGACCTTGCCAACTTCACACATGAGTGCTACCATTGTATCACCGAGCCCAGAGCGAAGACAAGAGGATCGCCCCCAACCGTACAGGAGCCACACGAGGATACAACGGATGTGAGGTTTACCATGACCGGGATTCAAACCACGGATTTACCGGTCGAGGTCCAAACAGAGAATGGAGCAGATATCAAGTCTTCTAACTAAAACTCTCGTCCGCATTTGTTGAAAAATATTAAACAATTGTTTTTTGCTAAATGAAATTGACACTTTAGCATCTGGGACCCAAAATTAAAGTCTCAGGTGGGATTCGAACCCAGATCTTCTTCCAGTTTATCGCTCCGACACTATGTGTGTGGCGCAGTCGAGACTACAGGCTCGTAGAAGGAGCTTGTATCCAAGCTGATTTACTATAGAGTGTTGACAACACTTATATAAATAACTTTATCCGTTGATGAACCGTACTTACTCCTGGCAACTGATTTGCGTAGTTCCTGTAAATAAAAATGTGTCCATATTTATACTTGTAACATTGAAATATGTAATCAATGGAAAATAACAGAAACTTATTTTGTATTTATATTTGTATTGTTACTTGTATTTCTGTTCTACTGAAATCTCTTAAATCTACTTAAATTAACTACTAAAATTTCTTAAATCCTACTTCTACTGCTATTCTGATAGCATCATACTCAATGTCTCATTAAAATTCAAATTATATTTTGAGCCAAGCCAACATAAACATCAAATTTGACAACGTACTTCATTACTAGATCCTTCAGTACTGCTACTAGACGGACTGGACGTCGGAATTCCCGCTAGAATATAAATACAAATTTAAAAACAACAAGAACAAACAGTTAACCTAAAAATATGACAAACCAAGAAAGTACTCTGTTATCCGTAACAGCATTGGGTGTATATTTGCCAACAGAATATGTCAAATGTCATAGATGCACTTCGGCGAGCCGGCCGGCGGCCGGTAAGCTCACTACCGGCCTGGATTCGTTTGCAGAGCAGGTATTACGACCGCTATGGTATATAGATTTTCGGGTGTTACCATAATAGAAAGGATAGATGTACGTGGACACTGACTGCACTGGCCAGACTAAAACCAGGCCTTTTTTACAGCTATTGTGTAAATATTTAGCTCCAGCTTCCAAACTATGGTCCTCCTTGAAACATATTCAGCTTTTTTTATACTGTCGACGCAGTAGCAAACAGGTGTTGAAGAAAAATGTAGAGTAAACTAAACCTAGGCTCCGCGTGGATATTTTCAATTTAGTAGTTCGATTATTATTGTGCAATAATAAAACTCAATTTGTT
>JASAND010009431.1:0-12431 GCA_030248195.1 Trissonchulus latispiculum | reverse complement strand
CTAAGGGCTGGATTTGATTCATACCTGAATCAAATGGACTCTTACTAATTTATTGATAAATACAAAAATACTACAGACTGTTACGAAAAACTGGGTTATAAATGACCACATAGTACGATAATTACAATATGCAAGTCAAAAATACAGTTTATACAGTTTAGTTTCTATTTCCTTATTCTCTGCTCAATTTTGGCAAAAATCTCTTGGTTGTCTAATTTCTTGCAAAACCTCCTATCTTTCGCTCAGTTTCCCTACAGATCTCTCTAATGTATATATAGCTACTGTAGACCTGCAGCATCAATTGTATAGGGTCAATCTAGCCTTCAACACAAGCTTGGGTTATATTCTCATTTGCGCTCTTCACTGCTAAGGGTCTGTTTCTGTCAAGAAGTGGGCAAAGCCTGGACCTGAAATCTCGCAATTCCTAGCGAATTTTGGCAATTTTAAAATTTCATTCTGCTGGCAATTCACAAAGCTCTTCGTTCCCTTAATTAGAACATCCTAAACCCTAAGAATCTTTGGGAACTAAAAAATGTCAAAATGCACATCAAGCAGCTGATGTTGCAAGATTTGCTTATAAGTGAGACAAAAATTTTCAATTTCAAAGTCCTGTTTGACGGAGGATTGGGAAGAAAATTCTTCCCTTTCCACTACCGCCTTTAAGGACATCATTTTTGATCGTATTTGGCAATCTATTTGCTTTCTACGGTTAAAAATGAACATTTCTTATAATGGCAATTTTGCCATTATTTTTGAGCTAGGAAGCTATTTTCTCAGTTATTTCCCTATCTAGCTAGCTAACCCTACCCATACAACAACCCTCCCAATACAAAATCGCATACAGAGCATAAATACCGTAAACGTCACAAATATAGTTCAAAACAACACATTATTCTATGCCTTTAATTCTAAAGTCGTTGGTGAAGATTCCATACACGCCCATCAGCCTGGTTCGGACAATCCGGGGGTCCAGGGTTCGTTTTGCATTTTCTCGCAAAGTTTTTAGGGACTTTAGCAAGAGTTCCTTCGGATTGACATAGATCCCTTTCTTCTTATATTTTTCCCTCGACCGCCAGATTGCCCCGTGGGCCTCCTGGATCAGAAGATTTGCCGCCGGCTCCAATTTCCTTAAATTTGGCAGGGCCGCCCCCAGGATTTTGGGTTTGGTCTGGTGCATCAACCCGAAAACCGGTAATGCCCAATTTCGCTCATCCGCCGGCAAATTGGCAATGATTTCGTCCATGATCCAAGAGACCGCACTCCAGACGTCAAGGCATGCATGGCAATCTGCAAAACAATGAATATAATTATCGTCATGGTACTCATTAATAAAATCTTTACACAAATCACAATACTCATCACTAGTTTCATCTACATTTACAATTCTGGTATTTGTGAACAAAGACCGATGAATTAATCTAAGATGCACATTTCTCGCCTTCCCAGACACAAATTTTGTTTTTAAACTTCGCCATATTTTAGGCCACAAAACTTCGTTTTCAAAATTTCCTTCCCATCTTTGCTCAACGGGCCTCAGAAACCGTGAAAACCTCAATGTTATTAATTCATTATAGATATGTTTTAATTTTAAAGATCCGAAAAACGCAAATTTTCCATTGAAAAACACCCCTTGAGGTGTGAAAAGTAAAGCTAATTTTCGTTCAGCTCTCTTTAATTCTTTAAAGAATTTTGGCAGATTTCGAGTATTTTGAGCTCCTCTTAAATTTCGGAAGAAATCAAAAATTCTGAACCAATTTTGAGTTTTCCCGAATCTCCTTTTGCATAAAATAATTAATCTTTGAGCTAAAATTCTTGTCTCGATTTGTGGGAAACCAATTCCCCCGTCTGACTTTGGCAGAACTGATTTAACCCTGGAAATTAAGTTTCTGTTTGCCGGGTTCCAAACATATGTTTCTGAGCATTTCATGAGTCTTTCTATGGCATCTGCTGATGGGCTAGAAAACCAGGACTGATACCAAAATTTTGAAAGAAAATAGGTCATCAGGGCCGTGACCCTTGCGTAATATGAGGTTCCAGTCGGGGGGAAGGCATTTTTGATGTCTTCCCCAATTTGCAAGGCCTGATTTTCTAGCCCATCTTCGTCTACTCCTTTTCGGTTAATGTGTACTCCAAACACCTTACAATTTTGTTTCTGGAATTTTCTCCATTCTAGTGGAGGATCAAAACCAATCGAAATGACCTGGGTTTTCTGAGTTTTCAAAATGGCGCCGGACGCTTTCTCGTAATTCTTGTAAACTTTAATAACCTCATTTGCTGAATCGTAATTTTCGAGTAAAAAGTTGGCGTCGTCCGCATAAGCCACTAGTTTTTGTTCCTGGCCAGCTACCGTAATCCCCCTAATTTTTGTTTCCTTCCGAATGAAATTTAACAGAATCTCATTGCATAGGACATACAGAAGCGGCGAAAGTGAACATCCTTGCCTAATTCCTCTTTCTAATTCGAAAGGAGAAGAAAGGAAGCCATTGACCAATACTGAACTTTTGACCTTCCCTGGCTTATAGATTAGGTTTATCCAATTCACAAAATTTTGTCCAAAACCAAAATTTTCCAAAACCTTTCTCATAAACTCCCATTCTATCATATCAAAGGCTGACATCTGGTCTACGGACAGAAAAACCCCGTTTTCCTTGTTAAAATCCAAAAATTCAAGACTCCAAATCAGAGTTAGCACTGAATCTCGGATATCCCTGCCTTCGACCCCGCAAGATTGATCCGGATGAACCAAAGTTCCCATAACCGTTTTTAACCTATTCGAGAGGATTTTGGTCAAAATTTTGTAATCTAGGTTCAACATGCTCAGGGGTCTCCAATTCGACCTTTCCCTTCTATCTCCTTTCCCCTTGTAAAGCAGGCTGAAAATTCCAAAGTACATTTCTGATGTCATTTCCTTTAGTTGAAAACAAGCCCGAAAGATTTTATGCAAAATCGGCACTATTTCATGTTTTGAAAATTTGTAGAATTCAATTGGAATTCCGTCCGAGCCAGGGGTTTTTCCCCCATTGATCTGGTCAATTGCATTAGATATTTCCTCTTCTGAAATTTCCCTTTCCAAATTTAGTTTTTGCGCATTGTCTAGCTTAGCTTCTGTTTTAGAAAGAAAGACCTGGATCCAATCTTGCTGCACTTTTTTACTTTTAAAAAGTTGCTGGTACTGACTCCGAATTTCCTCTATTATCCCTGAAGTAGTAGTTTCAACTTCGCCATTTTCCTTCATAATTGCATAGAAAAAGCGATTCTCCGCCTGTTGTTTTTCCAACTTTTTCGCTGTATTCAAAGAGTAATTTTCCACTAAAGCCTCAGATCTGTGCGTTCGCCGCAATATGGATTCGATTTCTTCATTTTCAAATTTCTTTAACTCTTTCCGTTTCCTTTCGATCTCAGCCTGATTTCCATTCAAAATAGCATTTGCCAGTTGGTTTTCACAATTCCGTTTCTGTTTAACTTTGGCTTTCGCTACAATTTTGCCATTCTTTTGAAAAATCAACTTGACTTCATCTTTGAGAGTTTGCCAGCTTTTTAGCACGGCTTGCGGGCTTTGGTGAACTCGAAAGAATTCCCGATAATACTCCATTAGCTGTCGCAGTTCCTGGATCGAATCTTCGTTTTGTAAAAGCTTTGTATTTAATTTCCAATATGATCTACCTCTATTCTCTATAAAAATTGACGTATCTATGTTAGCACTAACTGCGAAATGATCAGAAAAGCTTACTGCAGTGTGAAGAACTTTCTGAGTTGCATTTTTTGCACTCTCTGTAAAGTAAAGTCTATCTAATCGTGTTTTCGTGCCCCATGCCAAAGAGTAAAAAGAAAACTCTTTCTTTTTTGGATTTAATGCGCGAAAAACGTCTGTAAATTTCAATTTTTCCTGAATTCTTCTGAATTCATTTGCTCCCCTTTGCGCTGCGAAAAGAGTTGTTTTTTCGTTATGAATCGAATGCCTGTCTAATTCTAAAGATTCAACAAAATTGAAATCTCCTGCTGCTAACAAAATTTCAGTACCTATCTTCCCTCTAATATTAGCGAGGACATTTTCAAAAAAGTTTGGTCTAAATTCGGGTTTAGCGGGTGCGTATAAGTTAAGTAGTTTGACAGATTTACCCCCAACCTCAAAATTGACACCTAACATCCTGCCTTCCAATTCTGCGAAAACAGAGTAACTGGAACCAATAAAATTATGACTGCACAAGATGGAAACTCCTTCTCCTTTATCTTTTGTCGCAAAGGAGTGAAAGATTTTAAACTTTTCTTCAAAAACGTGGTTAAATTCCCGGAACCAATTTTCCTTCTTAAGATTTGTTTCCTGTAAAAATATGATTTGAAAATTCAAGGAAAACAAGAAAATTTGTTCAATTTTGATCTTTGATGAAATTCCGGCAACATTTAATGTTGCTAAGGAGAAGGAATTTTCATTTTCCATTTCGAAACAAATTTAGAAAAGAAACGAAACGTCCTTTAGTCTGATCTTGGTTTCTTGTTGGATTCGTCCGGCCGCTCATGGGATCTTTTCCGCGCCTCTCTGATTTCGTCGATCTCAGCCTTGTAGCGTTCATCCTTCAGCATGTGTTGACGCAGCTGGGTGAGCATGTCTCCCAGTACGTTTCGGGCTTTCCATTTGGTACAATCCGCCGCTCTCAGATCTTCCAGATACAGGCCGCATCCCCACGCATCTCGCGGATTGCCGTTGCACTCCACGAGCCGGGTTCCCTCCGTTGCGAAAAGGGCTTTCCGGGCATCGGGATTCTGCGCAAATTTGTTCGTAAGTCCGGTCCACATCGTCTCGTAGCGCACCGCCGACGTCCATTTCGCCTCCTGCTCCGCTGTCCCATGAATCGTGTGGCTGAACTTCTTCACCATCCCAGGGTCAGGCGTGTCCAGGACCGTTTTGGCATCCCCCTCTTTCTTGAAAAAAGTCGCTTTCTTATAGAAATAGTAATGTTCATTAGTTAGGTACTTGATATTCTCTTCCGTGAAGCCATAAGGGGCGTGATTTGAGAAAGCGAACTTTTTCAAGAAGAGGGGGATGCCAAAGCGGTCCTGGACCCGCCTGACCCTGGGATGGTGAAGAAGTAACCACACGATTCATGGGACAGCGGAGCAGAGTGGACGTCGGCGGTTGCCGCTACGAGACGATGTGGACCGGACTTACGAACAAATTTGCGCAGAATCCCGATGCCCGGAAAGCCCTTTTTCAACGGAGGAACCGGCTCGTGGAGTGCAGCGGCAATCCGCGAGATGCGTGGGGATGCGGCCTGTATCTGGAAGATCTGAGAGCGGCGGATTGTACCAAATGGAAAGCCCGAAACGTACTGGGAGACATGCTCACCCAGCTGCGTCAACACATGCTGAAGGATGAACGCTACAAGGCTGAGATCGACGAAATCAGAGAGGCGCGGAAAAGATCCCATGAGCGGCCGGACGAATCCAACAAGAAACCAAGATCAGACTAAAGGACGTTTCGTTTCTTTTCTAAATTTGTTTCGAAATGGAAAATGAAAATTCCTTCTCCTTAGCAACATTAAATGTTGCCGGAATTTCATCAAAGATCAAAATTGAACAAATTTTCTTGTTTTCCTTGAATTTTCAAATCATATTTTTACAGGAAACAAATCTTAAGAAGGAAAATTGGTTCCGGGAATTTAACCACGTTTTTGAAGAAAAGTTTAAAATCTTTCACTCCCTAGCGACAAAAGATAAAGGAAAAGGAGTTTCCATCTTGTGCAGTCATAATTTTATTGGTTCCAGTTACTCTGTTTTCGCAGAATTGGAAGGCAGGATGTTAGGTGTCAATTTTGAGGTTGGGGGTAAATCTGTCAAACTACTTAACTTATACGCACCCGCTAAACCCGAATTTAGACCGAACTTTTTTGAAAAATGTCCTCGCTAATATTAGAGGGAAGATAGGTACTGAAATTTTGTTAGCAGCGGGAGATTTCAATTTTGTTGAATCTTTAGAATTAGACAGGCATTCGATTCATAATGAAAAAACAACTCTTTTCGCAGCGCAAGGGGGAGCAAATGAATTCAGGAGCTTCAGGAAAAATTAGAATTTACAGACGTTTTTCGCGCATTAAATCCAAAAGAAAGAGTTTCTTTTTACTCTTTGGCATGGGGCACGAAAACACGATTAGATAGACTTTACTTTACAGAAGGTGCAAAAAATGCAACTCAGAAAGTTCTTCACACTGCAGTAAGCTTTTCTGATCATTTCAGCAGTTAGTGCTAACATAGATACGTCAATTTTTATAGAGAATAGAGGTAGATCATATTGGAAATTAAATACAAAGCTTTTACAAAACGAAGATTCGATCAAGGGACTGCGACAGCTAATGGAGTATTATCACAGAATTCTTTCGAGTTCACCAAAGCCCGCAAGCCGTGCTAAAAAGCTGGCAAACTCTCAAAGATGATCAAGTTGATTTTTCAAAAGAATGGCAAAATTGTAGCGAAAGCCAAAGTTAAACAGAAACGGAATTGTGAAAACCAACTGGCAAATGCTATTTTGAATGGAAATCAGGCTGAGATCGAAAGGAAACGGAAAGAGTTAAAGAAATTTGAAAATGAAGAAATCGAATCCATATTGCGGCGAACGCACAGATCCTAGGCTTTAGTGGAAAATTACTCTTTGAATACAGCGAAAAAAGTTGGAAAAACAACAGGCGGAGAATCGCTTTTTCTATGCAATTATGAAGGAAAATGGCGAAGTTGAAACTACTACTTCAGGGATAATAGAGGAAATTCGGAGTCAGTACCAGCAACTTTTTAAAAAGTAAAAAAGTGCAGCAAGATTGGATCCAGGTCTTTCTTTCTAAAACAGAAGCTAAGCTAGACAATGCGCAAAAACTAAATTTGAAAGGGAAATTCCAAGAAGAGGAAATATCTAGTAATTGACCAGATCAATGGGGGAAAAACCCCTGGCTCGGACGGAATTCCAATTGAATTCTACAAATTTTCAAAACATGAAATAGTGCCGATTTTTGCATAAAATCTTTCGGGCTTATTTTCAACTAAAGGAAATGACATCAGAAATGTACTTTGGAATTTTCAGCCTGCTTTACAAGGGAAAGGAGATAGAAGGGAAAGGTCGAATTGGAGACCCCTGAGCATGTTGAACCTAGATTACAAAATTTTGACCAAAATCCTCTCGAATAGGTTAAAAACGGTTATGGGAACTTTGGTTCATCCAGATCAATCTTGCGGGGTCAAAGCAGGTATATCCGAGATTCAGTGCTAACTCTGATGTTGGAGTCTTGAATTTTTGGATTTTAACAAGGAAAACAGGGTTTTTCTGTCCGTCAACCAGATGTCAGGCTTTGATATGATAGAATGGGAGTTTATGAGAAAGGTTTTGGAAAATTTTGGTTTTGAATAAAATTTTGTGAATTGGATAAACCTAATCTATAAGCCAGGGAAGGTCAAAAGTTCAGTATTGGTCAATGGCTTCCTTTCTTCTCCTTTCGAATTAGAAAGAGGAATTAGGCAAGGATATTCACTTTCGCCGCTTAACCTGTATGTCCTATGCAATGAGATTCTGTTAAATTTCATTCGGAAGGAAACAAAAATTAGGGGGATTACGGTAGCTGGCCAGGAACAAAAACTAGTGGCTTATGCGGACGACGCCAACTTTTTACTCGAAGATTACGATTCAGCAAATGAGGTTATTAAAGTTTACAAGAATTACGAGAAAGCGTCCGGCGCCATTTTAAAAACTCAGAAAACCCAGGTCATTTCGATTGGTCTTTGATCCTCCACTAGAATGGAGAAAATTCCAGAAACAAAATTGTAAGGTGTTTGGAGTACACATTAACCGAAAAGGAGTAGACGAAGATGGGCTAGAAAACCAGGCCTTGCAAATTGGGGAAGACATCAAAAATGCCTTCCCCCGACTGGAACCTCATATTACGCAAGGGTCACGGCCCTGATGACCTATTTTCTTTCAAAATTTTGGTATCAGTCCTGGTTTTCAAGCCCATCGGCGAATGCCATAGAAAGACTCATGAAATGCTCAGAAACATATGTTTGGAACCCGGCAAGCGGAAGCTGAATTTCCAGGGTAAATCAGTTCTGCCAAAGTCATACGTGTTCGTTGGTGTCCACAAATCGAGACAAGAATTTTAGCTCAAAGATTAATTATTTTATGCAAAAGGAAATTCGGGAAAACTCAAAATTGGTTCAGAATTTTTGATTTCTTCCGAAATTTAGAGGAGCTCAAAATACTCGAAATCTGCCAAAATTCTTTAAAGAATTAAAGAGAGCTGAACGAAAATTAGCTTTACTTTTCACACCTCAGGGGTGTTTTTCAATGGAAAATTTGCGTTTTTCGGATCTTTAAAATTAAAACATATCTATAATGAATTAATAACATTGAGGTTTTCACGGTTTCTGAGGCCCGTTGAGCAAAGATGGGAAGGAAATTTTGAAAACGAAGTTTTGTGGCCTAAAATATGGCGAAGTTTAAAAACAAAATTTGTGTCTGGGAAGGCGAGAAATGTGCATCTTAGATTAATTCATCGGTCTTTGTTCACAAATACCAGAATTGTAAATGTAGATGAAACTAGTGATGAGTATTGTGATTTGTGTAAAGATTTTATTAATGAGTACCATGACGATAATTATATTTATTGTTCTTAAGACTCGCCATGCATGCCTTGACGTCTGGAATGCGGTCTCTTGGATCAAGGATTCGAAATCTACTGCCAATTTGCCGGTGGATAGCGAATTTGGGCATTACCGGTTTTCGGGTTGCTGCACCAGACCGAACCCGAAATCCTGGGGGCGGCTCCTGACCGATTTAAGGAAATTGGAGCCGGCGGCAAATATTTCTGATCCAGGAGGCCCACGGGGCAATCTGGCGGTCGAGGAAAAATATAAGAAGAAAGGGATCTATGTTAGCACTAACTGCGAAATGATCAGAAAAGCTTACTGCAGGTGTGAAGAACTTTCTGAGTTGCATTTTTTGCACTCTCTGTAAAGTAAAGTCTATCTAATCGTGTTTTCGTGCCCCATGCCAAAGAGTAAAAAAAGAAAACTCTTTCTTTTGGATTTAATGCGCGAAAAACGTCTGTAAATTTAAATTTTTGCTGAATTCTTCTGAACTCAGTTCATCCCCTTTGCTCTGCGAAAAGAGTTGTTTTTCAGTTAAGAATCGAATGCCTGTCTAATTCTAAAGATTCAACAAAATTGAAATCTCCTGCTGCTAACAAAATTTCAGTACCTATCTTCCCTCTAATATAACCGAGGACATTTTCAAAAAAAAGTTTGGTCTAAATTCGGGTTTAGCGGGTGCGTATAAGTTAAGTAGTTTGACAGATTTACCCCCAACCTCAAAATTGACACCTAACATCCTGCCTTCCAATTCTGCGAAAACAGAGTAACTCGGACCAATAAAATTATGACTGCACAAGATGGAAACTCCTTCTCCTTTATCTTTTGTCGCAAAGGAGTGAAAGATTTTAAACTTTTCTTCAAAAAACGTGGTTAAATTCCCGGAACCAATTTTTCCTTCTTAAGATTTGTTTCCTGTAAAAATATGATTTGAAAATTCAAGGAAAACAAGAAAATTTGTTCAATTTTTTGATCTTTGATGAAATTCCGGCAACATTTAATGTTGCTAAGGAGAAGGAATTTTCATTTTCCATTTCGAAACAAATTTAGAAAAGAAACGAAACGTCCTTTAGTCTGATCTTGGTTTCTTGTTGGATTCGTCCGGCCGCTCATGGGATCTTTTCCGCGCCTCTCTGATTTCGTCGATCTCAGCCTTGTAGCGTTCATCCTTCAGCATGTGTTGACGCAGCTGGGTGAGCATGTCTCCCAGTACGTTTCGGGCTTTCCATTTGGTACAATCCGCCGCTCTCAGATCTTCCAGATACAGGCCGCATCCCCACGCATCTCGCGGATTGCCGTTGCACTCCACGAGCCGGGTTCCCTCCGTTGCGAAAAGGGCTTTCCGGGCATCGGGATTCTGCGCAAATTTGTTCGTAAGTCCGGTCCACATCGTCTCGTAGCGCACCGCCGACGTCCATTTCGCCTCCTGCTCCGCTGTCCCATGAATCGTGTGGCTGAACTTCTTCACCATCCCAGGGTCAGGCGTGTCCAGGACCGTTTTGGCATCCCCCTCTTTCTTGAAAAAAGTCGCTTTCTTATAGAAATAGTAATGTTCATTAGTTAGGTACTTGATATTCTCTTCCGTGAAGCCATAAGGGGCGTGATTTGAGAAAGCGAACTTTTTCGTGAAAAAGGGGGTGACCTTGTGTCCATATTGCCGGAAGTGAGTCTCCCAAGCGTTTAGGATCTGGGTCCACTTTTCCGAAGCCGGAATTGCCTGTCCTTCTTCGCCGATTAATCTCAACTGTTCCTCCGTCTCGAGTGACCAATCCATATTCGTCTCGGATGCCCCCGGTTCCCCACTGACGCTTTCCGGAGGGGTAGTGAACGTGGGGGCCTGCTTTTCCCAACCTCGATTTGGCCGTGCCTCCTGCTGCTTAAACCGATCTGGACAGTCTCTGTGCCAGTGGCCCTCTCTCAGACACCGCCGACACCAATCTGAAGACCCCCTATACCATAAATGGACCTTGAGGAGTCGCTTGTTGTATTGGCAGGGATACTGGGCAAACCCTGGGATTTTCGAGACCCACGGTCATTTTCGAGATGTTAAAACCGACTACTCAGCGCAGCATTTGCTTATAAGTCACTTTTGCGCTATTAGCTGCTCAGGGTCTGTTCGCGTCAAGAACCAGGCAAAGCGCGGACCTGATAACTTTTGCGTGGTACGGTCTGGAATCGATCTTAAGATTTCATTTTGGTGGCAAATCGCACAGCTATTCAGCGCCTATAGCAAATACTCCCCCTACCTGTCATTGTTTGGGAACAGATTTCGTGCAGTTCCCATCGGTTTCCAGCCGTTTTCGCCAAACTGAGACTGCCAGCGGCCCAATTTCATGCCGCTGACTGATTTGGTCCCAAGCGGACCCTAGTGGAACCCGAATTTCGAGTTTTAGGAAATTTTGAAAATTTCGAAATTTTGGCTCTAGGTGGGCAAAATGGACCTCCAATTGTGCTAAGTACAAATTTTTTGAACCGAACACAAAAACTCGCCTGCGCTTGCAGGCGGTCTCCCACGTCTGTGGCATGGACCTGAAATTTGCATCCACATTTTCATTTGGACATTTCATCTTGACTGAAATTTCTCCAAACGGCATTCCTCCTGATCTGCTTTTCCACGGGAATGCATCAACCAGCAGCGAGGACCTCCTAAAACAGAAAAAGAAGTTAGTAACTAAATTAACAAACATAGTCACAGCAACAATTCACAGCATTTTCCTTTTGAAATTGTAGTCCCGGCTGCGAGAGCCAGGACATTTACAAAAAGGCCAAGCCACAAAGCCGAAGCTAAGGGCTGGATTTGATTCATACCTGAATCAAATGGGTTAAAACCGACTACTCAGCGCAGCATTTGCTTATAAGTCACTTTTGCGCTATTAGCTGCTCAGGGGTCTGTTCGCGTCAAGAACCAGGCAAAGCGCGGACCTGATAACTTTTGCGTGGTACGGTCTGGAATCGATCTTAAGATTTCATTTTGGTGGCAAATCGCACAGCTATTCAGCGCCTATAGCAAATACTCCCCCTACCTGTCATTGTTTGGGAACAGATTTCGTGCAGTTCCCATCGGTTTCCAGCCGTTTTCGCCAAACTGAGACTGCCAGCGGCCCAATTTCATGCCGCTGACTGATTTGGTCCCAAGCGGACCCTAGTGGAACCCGAATTTCGAGTTTTAGGAAATTTTGAAAATTTCGAAATTTTGGCTCTAGGTGGGCAAAATGGACCTCCAATTGTGCTAAGTACAAATTTTTTGAACCGAACACAAAAACTCGCCTGCGCTTGCAGGCGGTCTCCCACGTCTGTGGCATGGACCTGAAATTTGCATCCACATTTTCATTTGGACATTTCATCTTGACTGAACTCTCAAACGTAACGGACGAACTCTAATTTTGACTTTCCAATCTGAGGAAGCCAGGAATGCGGCGGTTGAACAGAAAATCAAACTCGGATACCACGTTTTGCCGGTCGAAAAGCCCTGGGAGGAAACCGGGATAGTCAGGCCCCGTCGGGTTTTGGTGAAAATTAAGGGTATTCCGGAAATGGACACGACAGAGCATGTCACAAAATGGATCCAAAGCTTAGGTTTTAAGCTAGGGTCGGAAATTGAGTGTCGGAATACGGGAAAACCGGCATCCGGGACGGACGCAGGTCGGTATGGCTAGTGGTAGGCAGAGATACTAAAATTCCGGGTTTCGCCCTATATCCATGCCAATACGGGAAGAGGATTCTGAAGGCCCATTTCTGGTACAGGGGGTCCCCGGACTGGTGCCGGCGCTGCCTGCAAGAGGGCCACTGGCATCGTTTTTTCCCTGAAG
>JASAND010009430.1:0-34475 GCA_030248195.1 Trissonchulus latispiculum | reverse complement strand
CAATATATACCATGTTAGTATTTCATTTATTGCTGCATGCTGATTACGCTTAACTGTTGCAGTATTACCATTACCAAGGCTCAGTTTCATAAAAGTCTCGAGTTCTCAAGTAGTCTGTTTTCAGTGACAACAACCTCTTCTCTATTAAAAATTATATGTAAAAGTACGAAAAATTTTATGGTGATTTATTGAGTGCATGGAGAAAAGAAAATTACAAGACGTTCGGGTCAATACGTCTGACAACTCTCCAGAGTAAAAGCGGAAGCTAGCTTGCTCTATATCATGTTCTGATTGCTGTTCATGTAATCTGAAAGTGCCTTTGATGGGATGAGCTCCAGGTCTCGGCGGGGATTGACCCCTCGGCCCTCCTCACCAATCCCCCCCCCGCCAAACACAAGTCGTACAATTTTCAACAAAATATACCCTTTTTACTACTATAGTTAGTACGTGATGAAAACATTCCAACCGTGATGGACTGTGTAAAAAATGTGCTGAAAAGAAAAACACGTACACGTACACGTCATGAATTATATTAAAGTGCTTAGCTATCAAATTTACTATATCGACCTACCGCTTTTCTTTCAGTGCGAATTCGGCAGGACAGGAATCTTTTTCAACGGTCCTCTTGATATAGTCTCCTTTATAATTAGTCCTGTCATCAAACGGACTATCGCTCTTGTAAGCATCATCATTCGGTTTGAATCCCCGTTGTTTTGCAGGTTTTCTTGCATAGTAACCGCCTTTGTATGTAGTTTTGTCCTCAAATTCTCCATCAAATCCAAGAGCACTCTGTGGACGCTTAAAGGGATCTCGTTTCGCCCTACCTTTGGCAGTATGTTCTGACAAATAGGTTGTGTCTCCTTCGAAGGGATCTTTCGTTCGTTCTGTTTCATCTTTAGGTCTGTAGCCCTTGGTGCGATTTCCTTGTTTTCGAAAATATCCTTTTTGATAGGTCGTCCCATCCTCAAATTCTCCCTCAAATCCAAGGACACTTCCAGGTCTGTCTGCTTTGGACCTCTTCGCATTTCCTTTAGATGTATGCTCGGAAAGGTATGTGGTATTTCCTTCGAACGGTCCGCTGGTTCGTTCTAATTCATCTTTCGGTTTGGCTCCTTTCAGTCGATCACCTCTCTTAGGAATATATCCTCGATTGTAGGTTGTGTCTCCTTCGAACTCTCCATCGAAACCCAAGGCACTCTTGGGCCTGTCTGCTTTATCTCGTTTTGATCTTCCCTTATGCGTGTAGTCAGTTAGATGTGTTGTGTTACCATCAAATGGTCCATCAGCTCTTTGCGTTTCATCGGCTGGTCTGAAGCCTTTCTGTTTTGCGGCTTTCTTTTCGTAATATCCCTTGTTGTATGTTGTTCCGTGTTCAAAGTCACCATCAAAACCAAGGGCACTTTTGGGTCTATCGATTGATGGTTTTTCTGCCCTCTTTCGGTAGTATTCGGCATTGTGAGTGGTATCGTCCTCAAACTCTCCCGTTGCTGGATCCAGGGCATGATTCGGTCTGTAGGTTTTCACCTTCTGACCTTCCTTTCGTATGAAGTCCGTCTTATTTGTCGTTGTATCCTCGAAGTCTCCATCATTTCGCAGAATCGATGGATCGGGCCTATATGTTTTCACTTTGTCACTTTTCTTCGGCACATATTCATCTCCATGAGTTGTATTTCCGCTAAATTTTCCTTCTCCCTTAAGGTCAGAATCTTTGGGTTTGTAGCTGGAGTTTTTCTGAGTTTGCTTTTTGTAGTACTCCGCATTATGTGTAGTGCTGTCCTCGAAATCTCCACCAGTTTCAATCTTTGAATTTGGTTTGTAGTTTTGAAGTTTCTCTGCTTGTTTTCGATAGTAATCATCCTTATGAGTGGTGTTTCCATCAAAATCACCCCCACTTTCTATGTTAGACCCTGGCTTATAGTTTCGATTTCGTTCAGCTTGTTTCCTGTAATATTCATCATTATGCGTTGTAGCGCCTTCGAAGTTTCCTCCGCTATCAAAATTTGATCCTTGAGGTTTGTAGGTTTTGCTTCTGTCTCCTTGCTTTTTGTAGTAGTCGTCTTTATGAGTCGTTGCATCGGCAAACTCGCCCCCACTTTGAATATTTGATCCTGGCTTGTAGGTTTTGCCCTTTTCTGCCTGTTTTCGATAAAACTCGTCATTATGAGTTGTCTTCCCAGAAAATTCGCCTTCACCAGCAATTGTTGATTGGCCAGGCTTATAGTTTTTGTTTCGTTCCGCTTGTTTCCTGTAGTATTCATCGTTATGAGTCGTTGCGCCAGAAAAATCACCACCTCCGCCAATGTTAGACTGACCCGGTTTATAATTTTTATTTTTCTCGGCTTGCTTTCTATAGTATTCGTCATTATGTGTCGTTGCGCCAGAAAAATCTCCGCCTCCGCCAATATTTGATTGGCCAGGTTTATAGTTGGTATTTTTCTCTCCCTGTTTCTTGTAAAATTCATCGTTGTTAGTAGTGTTCCCACTGAATTCCCCTCCTCCACCAATGTTAGACTGCCCGGGCTTGTAATTTTTATTTCTCTCAGTTTGTTTCTTGTAGTATTCATCATTGTGTGTAGTATTGCCCGAAAAAGCTCCGTCATCGCCGCCTATATTAGTCTGACCAGGTTTGTAATTTTTATTCTTCTCAGATTGCTTCTTGTAAAATTCGTCGTTATTCGTGGTGTTCCCACTAAATTCCCCACCTCCACCAATATTAGATTGTCCAGGCTTGTAATTTTTGTTCTTCTCGGCTTGTTTTTTGTAATATTCATCGTTATGCGTCGTGTTGTCGGAGAAGCCTCCATCCCCACCGCCTATGTTGGACTGCCCGGGCTTGTAGTTTTTATTTTTCTCCGCTTGCTTCTTGTAGTATTCGTCGCTATTTGTCGTGTTCCCGGCAAAGTTACCATCACCTCCTCCAATATTGGACTGTCCCGGTTTATAGTTCCTGCTTCGTTCCGACTGCTTCTTGTAGTACTCGTCACCATGCGTTGTATTAGTGCTGAAGTCTCCGTCCTGTCCTACCACATTACGCGAAGTGGGTTTGTAGTTTTGTGCCTTCTCCGGTTGCTTCTTGTAAAATTCGTCGTTATTAGTCGTGCTGGTGCTGAAGATACCACCACCCCCAACATTGGATTGTTTCGGTTTGTAGTTTTGAGTCCTTGTTCCTTCCTTTCTTGAGTACTGATCACTGGACGTTGTATTTCCATCGAAGTCTCCAGATCCGGTAAGACCCGTCGTATCCGTTGGTTTGTAATTTCCCGTTCTACCAGGCTGCTTTCTGGAGTATTCATTTTGATTGGTTGTTCCACCAGAAAACGCACCGCCTCCGCTAAGATTGTCGTTTGGTTTGTAGTTTTTGTTACTGTCCCGCTGTTTCCGATAATATTCATCATTATTTGTTGTGTTACTGCTAAAGTCGCCATCGTTTCCAACGGTTGTTCCCGTTGGTCGATAGTTGGTCGTCCGTTCTGGGGCTTTGTTTGTATACTCTGATCTATTGGTTGTATCAGATGCACCAGCTCCGCTTGGAAAGATTTGGCTCTGCCCTGGCTTATAGCTTTGCGCTGGCTGCCTTTGTTGAGAGGTATAGGTGCTTTGATTGGTCGTTTGGCTTTCAAATGGCACGCCACTCTGAGAAAGATTATTTTGCGGTTTTACTGCCTGAGTTCGTTCCGTGGGCTGTTGACGGCTGTAATTTGCATTATTTGTTGTTTCAGGCGTCGAATCGTCACCAACAATTGGATTTGAGCTGGCAGGCTTAGAGGACGTCGTTTTCCCGGGAGTTCGATTGACAAATTCACTCCTGTTGGTTGTTTCGCCATAGAAAGGAGCACTAGAGGGGGAATACTCATTTGAAGGTCTGTAATTTTGTTGTCTTTCTGGCCTCTGATATTGATAGGTACTGTTGGCCGTTGTGTCACCATAAAAGGGCACCTCCTTTGGCAGTACAGCCTCTCTAGGCTTATAGCTCGGTTGTTTGGGCTGATAGACGTAAGTACTCATTTGGGCAATATTAAGCTTCTATCAAATTGCCATGACAATCAGTCACAACATTAAGCCGAGTTATAATATGATACATAAATATATAGCACCATTAACACAGTGGAAGCAAAATAATTGCCATTTTGCCTAAAATTACATAATAAGTTTGAGAAATTTTCGGTGATATGAGCGGAGATATCGCAGTCTACAAATGCGTTAATATACTACTGATTAGCTGGTCAGCGAACTGTGGAACAGCCAAAAGAAAAATATCTTAGCTCGATACAAAGGCAATATAAATAAGAGAGTTAAAAAAATAAATAGAGACATACTACACTATCCTATACTTTCAATCAAGTGGACCAAAGCTGGGGCCTTGCATAGAACAGGAGTGTCGGTACGTCGGGTCCCTTTTATCGGGACACGGACACGGCCCCCACGCCACCTTTTCACGAGGGAAGACTTATCTCATTAATTTTAAGGAGTTGTTATTTATACAAAATAAAAACATGTTATAAAAGTGATGGCTCTTTGGCTCTGGCTTTTAAAATAGGAGAAATAATTGCTGCCGCCCCTATTGATAAAGCTAACCCACTCGACGAGATACAATATGTAGTATTGTTTTGTTGCAGTCGCTATTATTTATATGTACAATGTGCTGTGTTTCAGCGTGTTAACTAATAAAATAACATGAATTAACAATAACCAACAGTGATATCCTTATGGAATGATTAAAAAGGAAATGTAGCGGGGCCAATATTTGTATCATGGCCGGGGGGCTTGGGGCCCGGCACGGCTGGGTAAGATGACCTAGGCTTAAATTATTAAATACCCAGCACCACCTGTGATAGAGTGATGCACTATCCAGTTTCAGCACTTCACGTTCATACAATGAAGACACCTGTTAAGGCTATCTCAAAACAGTTTATCATATGGTAACTAGGCAATGCGTACTCATTCAAACGTTGGCTAGCAAAATGGAACTAAGCAGTCTAGTAAAGAGACTGAAGGGGGTTTTTAGTATCCATACCATTGCTGTCTTTGCCAGTATATAAACGATGTAAGCGGTATGCTTTCTGTAACATTCCAAGCTTAAACTATAGACAGAACCTGGCAGTTGTAATCAGAAAGTTTAGAGAGCGAAACTTGTAAATAATATGTATTGTTTAAATTCTTACGCACCATAAAGTTATTGTTTGCACGAAGCCAGTGAAATTTGACTATTTGCACGATGTCAATGAAATTTGACAGAGAAACGAAGAAATGATGAAAGCACTAGGATTTTTACATTTTTAGCACCTGTCATTTTTATTATACATGAATGTGCTGAGCATCGAAACCGGATCTTCACGATATGTGTCATTTCACACTATACAAGACAAGCAAAAGGATATATTCCAGAATCTTCAGTAGGGTATGACTCCATTTTTAGCGAAATGAATGTTTTAGCTCTTTTACTGAGTGTCGGAAAGGAAAGTTTAAGCTCTTTTGCTAAAAGAGTATATCAATGGATTGCACCAAATGTGAAAAAATTAGACTAAGCTCAGAAGTTAGTTGTATTTTGTATTTGACTTAGCATCATCGGGTACATATATCGGGGATCCGATAGATGCTGCTTTACGCAGACTAACGAAAGGCAGTCAAGATGCAGAGAAGCGAAGGTCAAGAACAGAAAACAATGCCTCCAAGCCAGACTGACATGCGGTTATTGGCCAGGGTCAACAACTCTGCAGCAGCAGCTGCCCACTTATCAGCAGTGACTATGATGGCAGAAATCTAGCCTTAAGGTACCGGTTGTACCCTTTTGTGCAGTGATTTTGTAGTGATTTTTAAAACGCTATAACATTCGCAAAATTGAAAGTTGCAAAGAGCTTTATGCATCATTTTAAAGCTAATGATCAGTACATTCACATGAGTTGCGATACAGCAAAATTAGCAAAAAATTAGCAAAAAATTTCTAACATAAAGGCCTAATGTAAACCAAAAATATTTGAACATCGATAACTGATGACAAGAATGATGTAAGATATTGATGCGCCTAATCTACGGTTCACGAGTTAAGATCGGAGGCCTGGCTTAGTGAATGGCCAACGGAGGCTACCTATGAATCGATGGCTCAAAGTTGAAGCCGCCAGAATCCGGAATTTACAGATGCTGGCCTTGATGAATGTGTCCGAGGGTGGAAGTTGGATACCAGCGATACATCGGATAGGATGTTGCTGAACTAAGCAAGTAAGTAAGCGACGATGTAAAGCATTTAGTCATATATTGTTTCGTTAACGAGTTTATTTTAAAAAGGTGATGAAAATTCGTAAATTCTCAAATTTTACAAAAAATTTTTGTTTTAATTTTTTCTAAACAAGTTACTTATACCGTTGAATAGAGCACGTTTATAGCTTTCATATGATATAAGTATTAACTAATAATATTCATCGTGGCCACGAGTAATTTAAAGTGTTGACGCCTTGCGTCTTTTCAAGATTACCCCTCCCCACTATATACTCAATATGCTTATAACGTGATCAATTGAGTTGAAATTTGGCATGGATATGTTTCCTGTCATGCTGAGTTCAAATATCGCAAAATTTTGCAATATCGCGAGATTCGATTTTTTCGACTCGCAAGGGAGACCAAGGGAAACCAAAAACTTGCATACAGGGGTTTTATGGATCGCTGAACACGAATCTGAAGTCCGTTTTTCGATTCGACTTTATGTTATCTTTGTATAAGCAAGAGTATATAATAGCCAGAGTGGGAAGCTTAGCCCTTCCTAGTGGAAATGGCCTGCGAGATGCTCGGCACATTAAGGCCGAAATCTCGGGGGGGTCCCCACTTACCATTGTTCAGCATGTGTTTATATGCGTTTGAACTAAAGCGCATCTGATTGGCTAATCGCTTACCTCATGTCAAAATTATGTGTATAAGTGGACCCCACCCGAGATCTCAGGGGGGATCCCGCATAGCGTTGTAAGCGTGTTTATATGCGATTGAACTGAAATGTATTTGATTGGCTACTTAGTTACCGTAATCCTCATCAGTGCATTTCAGTTCAACCGCATATAAACACACGCTTAATAACGCTAAGCGGGACGCCCCCCCCCTGAGATCTCGGGGGGGGGTCCACTTATACACATACAGCCGATTGCACCAAATAAGAATAAGATTAGAATAGGCTTATTCCTATTTTATTCCGGAATAAAATCGGAATAGCAGGAATTCCATTGCACCAAATAAAATAAAATCAGAATAAGAATAAGAATAGGATTAGATTAAGAGCATTGCACCAAACTTATTCCGGAATAAAATAGGAATAAAATGCGAATAAGTCCCTTATTTATTCTTATTCCTATTCTTCCTTAAGAGCAGGTTTAAGCCCATATTTTAAAAGATTTCCTGAATTTTTAAACTATATAATATTTTCTAAATTTGCGACATCAAGACCTGTCTTTCCGTATGACTTATTCATGTCTGCTTATTCATGTTAGGCAAAGCAAATTCTTCGTATTTGCATTTTAAAATATTAATTATTGATTCAAGTCGAATTCGCCGTATGTCCATATTTTCCTAAGCGCAATCAAGTTGAACTGGTAAAATTCTTGACTATTCGTGTTTACGTACATGCCTAAACTTTGCTTTTGCCGAAATGAAACCTGCAACCCATACCCAGTGCCTTATTCAGTACTGTGTACATTTTTAAATTTCAGTTCCTTGCTTGCTCAACTTAAAATTATAATCAGAAAATAGCTAACATCAGAATAAGAATAGGAATAAATTCAGAAAAACGTGACAAAACCTACTACAATCTGATTGGTTGAGTATGACGTTTGGTACCGTTTGATTGGTTAAACGAAAATAAGAATAGGTATACCTATTCTTATTTTATTCTGAGAATAAAATAGTATTAGCTCAGCTAATCCTATTCTTGTTTGGTGCAACGAAATATCGGAATAAAATGGGAATAGGAATAGCTATTCCGGAATAACTTTATTCTCAGAATAGCTAGTCCGATTTGGTGCAATCGGCCGATAATCTTGACATAAGGTAAGGAATTAGCCAATCAGATGCGTTTTAGTTCAAAACGCATATAACCACATGCTGAACAATGGTAAGTGGGACTCCACCTCCCGAGATTTCGGCCTTAAAGTGCTGAGCATCTCGCAGGCCCAGCGATCCGTTAAGTAACCTATGTGCAAGTTTTCGGTTTCCCTTGCGAATCGAAAAATTTTACGATACTTGGTGTTAAATATCAGCAACCCAGAAAGGTTGAAATCAGCGTAATAATCTACTCTCAACGTCCGGGGGTGTGGCTCAGTGGTAGAGTTCTCGACTACAGATCCAAAGCTCGGTGGTTCGATCCCCGCCCTGGACACTTTTCTTCACATCTTTCAGATCCTGATTTCAACCTTTCACATTTGGCGACCGTGCCGTGTCCTTACCGCTCTGAGGAGATGAAGTCGTTTGTGATGCCTGGGAATTGTGGAATTGCAGGTCCTTGAGATATGGTTTGGTTATATGGTGGTCCTCGTGGTGTTAAGGGTTAATATATGGTTAATATGGTTCTTGTGATTTGATTAAGGCTCGCGGCTTTGAAGAAGAATGAAGTATATGGCCTCGGGTTAGGAGGCAGCCGGGGAGCCGCCCTTATACCACATGGTACTTGGATTTGAGGACCGACCTGCAATTCCTGGAAATTCGAGGCCGAATTTTAATTAGCAAGGGGAGTATGTTAAATATCAGCAACCCAGAAAGGTTGAAATCAGCGTAATAATCTACTCTCAACGTCCGGGGGTGTGGCTCAGTGGTAGAGTTCTCGACTACAGATCCAAAGCTCGGTGGTTCGATCCCCGCCCTGGACACTTTTCTTCACATCTTTCAGATCCTGATTTCAACCTTTCACACTTGGACTCAGTGTGGTCGAAAACATTTCAACTCTATTGGTCAAGTTTAAGAAACTTGAGTGGTGTGGGGGTAATCTGCAAAAGACCCGACACCTTATAGTTGTAAAATTCAAGAAATCCCAGAGAAGTTAGGTGTCGTGTTTTGAAAACTTTCATGTGTTTGTTTGAGACAACTTAATTTCTGCCAAAAACTCTTTCTTTGAACGACTCTAACATTTAAAGCTATTTCAACCGTTTAAAATATTTATTATTAAATCTTTGTTCTGTGTTTAGTGTAGAGTTGGGACCGGTTCCAATTTTCAAAACCGGTTCCGGTTCCGGTTCTAGAGTACCGGTTCCGGTCCCGGTTCCGGTTCCGGTTCTAGCTTCCGGTTCCCGGTTCCACGTACAAAATTCGTAGTTACATTTTAACATTATTTAATATTGGATACAGGCCCCCAGCAAGGGTTATACAATCAAAATTATAAAGTAATACTGCAAAACAATTGGAATAGGTAATGCGATAATAACCAACTGGGTTAAACTTTTTGTTTACTTAGAATTTTAAAGTTTTTGCCTTACCTTGAATTTGCTCCATTACAAATGCTGTTACTATATGCGTAACATACACTAAAACTTGTAAAAAATTAAAACTTTAGTATGGTCGAGCAAATTGTTTCGATAATTCACGGTGCGATTCTACTGTGCATCTAAATGCAGACAGCGCCTTCCGAACAGAATCTTGTAAACTGCACAACGTTTCAGTAAAACATGCTGAGAATTGAGATATACTGGAGCTTAAATTTTTTATTTCTTTAAAAAGAGTACAGACTCAGAAGCAAATAGTTTCCAAAACATTTAAATGCATTTAAAATATTTAAAAGCTGAAAGCCAAATTGGAAAGAAGAACATATATATTAAAGTTATATTTAACGAGGAAATGTACAGTCGCTTGATTACACAAAATAGCTAACAGATACTTCTACATGCTGTTCCATTATTTGAACGTCTCCGTTGCCAATAGCTTAAAAATAAGAAAATAAGTACTCAATGCCGATAGCTTAAAAATAAGAAAATAAGTGCTCAATTTTCGAAGACTTCTACTCCTCTAAAATTTACCATTTTTTAAAAAATGTTGCTTAAATCTTGCGTGCTGACAACACTACCTTTCATTTACCAATTTTTTGAGAAGATATACTCAATTTCCGACTACATCCCAACGAGCTCTTATCTTTTCTATGAGGTTAATATTCAAATATGTAAGCTGGTTAAAGTTTTCATTCGGCGATGTATCGTTCACGTCTGAACGAAAGTGCCCGTCTTTCATCAATTACAATTGGAATTTTAGAACAGAAAAGTTCAAAAATTCGTTAAAATTAATTTAGAGACATTTCCACAACTGCACTTTGTAATACACACGAAATTACTTAACAAAATTTGAAAAATCAGAAGCATGAAAACAAAAAATTACGAAATTCCTTCCGGAATAAAGGAAGTAGAAATTTTCCCTTACAATACAGGTTCCTAATTTTTCAAGTATGTTTAACATTTAATTTTTGTCTTAACAGACGGGATAATGTCACTAGTGTTGATTCAAAGAAACATTTGAAATTTTTCTTAATTCTATGCCTCGGCTGCAGTGAAACCTGAAACGTGCCTCGATCTCCTGAAAAGGGGAAGCGGTGAGTTTGTGTCACCTTCAGTGGAAGCTGAAGCTGTCGTTTTCAGTTTAGGGTCTAAATTTATTCTATGGAGTGTCAGCTTCAGTTTCAGTCCCAATAATTGTACCTTCATTTCACATTTAGTTTGAAACTCTTAATTATTATCAGTCTCATCCTACATATTTCGCCTTCAGGTCTAAATTTGTTTAGTTTCAGTTCAAACTAGATTTTTAGTTTCAATTTCAGTCACTAGCTTGAAAAAAACAATATGAATGGCAACAGTGAATGGCAACCACAAAAACAAAATCCAGCTTTTGAAAAATTTAAACTCCTGCAAAAAAGTTAGTTCAAATCCATTTTTAAGAGTGGAACCGGCCGGTTCCAAATCCTACCGGTTCCGGTTCTAAAATTCCTTCCGGTTCGGTTCCGGTTCCGGTTCCAACCGGTTCTAGTGGAACCGGTCCCAACTCTAGTTTAGTGCTCTCACTGTGCGTAATATATGTAGCAGTAATTTCTGTATTCAGTAAATACTGTATTTTATTTTAAACGCCTTTGTCTTGTGTGTGTGGCTGGGGAAATAAAGGGCATGCCGACGCCATATTTAAAGTTAAAGGATAGGTCATGCATAATCACAATATGTACAAGGGGGGTGCGTGCATATAAACTTCAGAAGTTTCAAACATTAGTTTACAAAAAGAAAAATACTTTAATGTTAATACAGTTTATATAACACATTAAAACAGTTTTGCTGACATCTTAATTAATTTAATATATATACACTGTAAGCTTAAAGCTTTAAAGGCTGTTGTACATTTTATATACGGGGACAGAAACCCTACAGTGCGTTAATTGCCTTTTTCCACTTGAAGTCAAAACTCAAAGACAATAGAGAGCTGAGAAGACTAGTTCAAAGGCAACGACCTCAGCGACTGTCCCCGTAAAATGAATAGGAAAGTAAGATTTGTCCGCGCATACCAAATGGATTTTATGATAATGGCCTTTTTGATAACTGAATTGAGAAAGAAAATGCATATGGAACTTTAAAACCATAGGCATTAAAAACCATTTTAAGTTAACTTAAATGCATTAAATCACATGTTTATATATATTGTTAAATTTTTAATCAACTGAACAGTAACTGTTTATCATAATATTATAAACATAGCATAGTTATAATTAAATTATTAAATAAAGACCCTTTAAAATTGTTTTGACTAAACTTTCCAATTTAAACTTTCTTAAAATATGAAACCCTGACACTGATTTTAATTATATAGAATTGTTATTAAATCAAAACTGTGTGGTTGAATTGCATGTTGAAATTGTTCACAAACTCAATTTTTCTTTAAATCTATTTATTATGCAGGGACAGATTTTACTTTCCTATTCATTTTAAGGGGACAGTCTTTGATTTCGTCGCCTTTCAACTAGTATTCTCAGTTTTCTATCGTCTCTGAGTTTTGACTTCAAGTGGAAAAAAGGCAATTAACGCACTGCAGGGGTTTCTGTCCCGTAAAATGTACAACAGCCGCTTTAAACATGCTATTTGTGTATTTTTTAAATTGGGAATAGCAGGTTTAAGACCATTAAGTAACCTATGAATTTCCTTTAATCATAATTCATTATGAATATATAATACATGTGCACATCTGTTTTGATTTTAAAAGCTGTGTTAAAATTAAAATAATCTTTTTAATTATGTAAACTAATGTTTTAAACTTCTGAAGTTTCTATGCACCCACCCCCTTGTGCATATTGTGATTATGCATGACCTATCCTTTGACTTTAAATATGACGTCGGCATGCCCTTTGTTTCCCCAGCCACACACTAAGACAAAGGCGTTTAAAATAAAATACAGAATTAACTAGAAAATACAGTATTTACTGGACGAGTTTCAGTAAAATGGTATTGACGTGTAAAGGTAGGAAGTTTAAAGAAAATACCACTCTTACTAGTAATTGCTAGAAGTACCGTATTTACTGAACACTACGACATAGGCGTATATATATATATATATATATATATATATATATATATATATATATATATATATATATATATATATATATGCACTCTGACTATAATAGATAGAAACTTGATACTAGCTTCGAAATATTCCACAAGTAGGATTGAGCAACATTTATAGCCGAAGCTTGAACACTTGATTCCCATTCAAAAATCGGACTTAATCATCTGCTATTCCGCAGTTATTCTTATTTTTGGGTCTGGGTAAAACCCGGCTCCGGCCCCGGCCCCGGCCCCGGCGCACATGGGTAAAACCCGGCCCCGGCCCCAGTCCGGCGCACACAGAGTTTAATAAGTGGGTAAAACCCGGCACACTAGCCCGGCGCACTTACAGTGCAAATTCTTATGTAGTATAAACAGAGATGTATGTGTAATTACGCATATGTGTAAGGATTTAAGGCGTAGTTTATGAGTTGATTTTTGTACTTTACAGTGTGTTACGCAACCTTTTCTAGCCATTTTGTATTATTTCATGTATGGTATATACTTATGAAAATGAATAGTTTTGAAATATGAAGTTAGTTACGGTGTAATGCAGTTTGCTGTAGCTTGCTGCTACAAAAAGTTAGGTAAGCTTAACAAACTATCAAAGTTTCCGCTTTTTGCAATTTTTAAGTCTTTTAAGCTTAACTTTTTATAGCAGCAAGCTACAGCAAACTGCTTTTTTACACCATTAAATAGAGCACAGCTCGAGCATTCCAACGATATAAATCATGCTCTTGAAGCCTTTGAAGTTGACCAACTTTAGTTTGGGGGGATAAAGTTAAAGAGATCCAGAATATGTAATTGCGTGACTTAACTGTGAAAACATCATAATGAAAACAAAGCAATGCGCATATATACTTTTCCATTGTTGCAAGGAATTATATACTGTTTGCATTATCGTAAGTTCTACTCAAATACAATGTATTCTGCATTTGCGTGCATAATACACACGTATATGCACGTGTTTAATTGCGCCGGGTTTTCTAAACATTGGGGCCGGGTTTTACCCTGCGCCGGGGCCGGGGCCGTGTTTTACCCACCTAAAACAAATGCATGCGCCGGGGCCGGGGCCGTGTTTTACCCAGGTGCCCCGGGGCCGGGTTTTACCCACATCCTTATTTTTGGTGCAGCCCAGGGTAAGATGTACAGTAAACGATGAATACCAAATTGGTGCTATGTCCGAACTAGACTAATTAAAAATGCGAAGTCAGCGCCATTTATTTACAAAGCATTGGCAAAGCAAATATACAATACACTGATACAAAAACCTTGAAATACAAACGCCACAATCTAGCGATATTCAGCTAGCGGCACAAAATGCAACCATGTATGGTAGCTAGGTGGAAAATCTAATAAAGCATGACCACTATAACATGTCCTATGAGAAATAAATCGCCCAATATGACTGCACTGCGATTATTAAGGAAATAAACATTAGTTCAATCATCTCCCTTCCGTATTGACTCATCCATAGGGTGATTTAGTAGAAAAAGTTGATCTGACAGCCAAAGTTATTTAAAGACAATCCTTAGACAAATCGAAAAAGTGTTTCTTCGACAGTCTCCGAAAAACCAATATAGAATTTCAAAATACAGTTGTCGCGTTGGAAAAGATTACTTATAATACTCACATAGTCTAGTTTAGATGGCACCTTGGAGCTTTCTGGAAGGAAATTGTGGTTAGGATAGGAGACCTCCTAGAGAACTTTCAAAGTTTATCTCGTAAGTATAGCAGACGCTGCTCCTAATTTCAGAGAAAATACAAAAGTAGTGGTCACCATACCTGTGGCTGGAGAACCTTTTGAAATACAATCTCTTGAATGACCAAGTCATAAGACGGTCACAGGAGCGATATCAATTACAGGAGATTATTTGCAACACAGCCAAGATGAATAATCGAACCCCGCACCCACAATATAGCGTGAAAAGCAGCTCAAACAATTACCTTGTTAAAACCCAAGTAGTTCTAAGCAATAAAAATAATATATACACACAGCCAGCAAAGAACATATTATATCATATCATAAACAATCCTATTTTACATATAGTAATTTTCAGTCTACATTTCTACTTTCAGTTTTACATCCACTAAGCTGTTTTGTGTTAATTTAGAGGAATAATAAGCTTCTGAACAAGAGCAACCACCAGTATTTTGAAGCACAAACTATAATGTTCGTTTAGAAATATATACACCTGTGTGAAAGGATATTGCATTAATAACAGTTATAAAAATAAAACGCAACGCAAACATCATTTCATTAAACTACTTCCACTCCAAATACTTTTAAGTTTCAATATTCATGAGACAACAGCACATACTAGACAAATCAATAAATAAGAATTACACATAACAGACTACAATGCTTTAAAAAAACTTTATTGAAGCAAATTTAAATCTAATCATCTGATATGGAAACAAGATTTGTTTGTTTTTACTCTCAGGACAGGTAAACATGTGTGACTGAGCTTTATTTAAATTAGTAAAAGTATTACAGGTTAAATTTCATGAACTCAAAGCTATTTAAGACAAAACTCAATATTCACCTGAATGGTTTATGTATGTATATATATATATATATATACGAATGCAGAAGAAAACTCATTCATTTTGTAAAAAAACCGTTTCCATACCAGGATAGTCATAAAAGCCTTACATCCTACCAACACTAACGACAATGCTCACAAACGAAGCGAGTAATTACATAAGCTGCAAGAATGAAAACAATACCAGCACGAGATTGGTCCCTCTCCATAGAAATCCATTAGCTTGACATTTAAACAAACAGCAGCTGCAGCAGCTTCATAAAATAACTTTACGACATTACATCAGTGACAATATTAATACTAATTAACAAGATATTGCTAAGCAACGCACTTATTTATTACAAAAACTCACAGGCGTCTACAGGTCTACGAGACGAATCAAAAGCAATGTTTTAATTAAGTTCATTATTGTATATTCATACGTAATAACAAATGTGTACATATTAAAATTTAAACTGCGCAAACTTAGAACGGTGGGATTCTTTTCATCTCTTAGTGACCAATATTCGCCGATAGCATGTCGAATAATTTTCGCCAGATTTACCGAAAGTGGTTAAATTTCCACAAGTGTCGAGAGTAGAGACACTATGCTGCGGGTTCAATTCTGAAGAAATGGAGAACCCCAACTCCCTCTATCGATTTCTAGTCCGGTCTAAGTGAATATTTGTGCTGGAATGATAGACGCCAATGTGCCCACATAGCAACAGCAACGAACGAGACCGAAACAGTCAACAGAAGGCAAATTTTGGATTCAGCTACTAGCTCCATCTAACAAATGAAATTACTCCATATCAAAGAGAAATGACGTGCTAATTTGAAATGCAACGATTAACGAAACTTTCAAAGCTTCTTGAAGGACAAATTCGGTTTTCATTTTGTTTTTGTTGTTGTTTGTTTGTTTGCTGCATTAGACCTCAAAATGTGATGATCATCACCCGAAGGTGCAAAGTAATAGCCATGAAACTTTGGGAGAAATGTCTGCTCCTACCGCCGAAGAAAAGCTGCAACCCTCCTAAAGGTATACTTTCTATAGCAACTAAAAACCTATGCGGTCAAGACAAATTGCAAGACAAAAAATAACACAGACAAATTGCAACATACAAAAATAATATACACAGTGAATGAGCCGAAATAGTCTTGAAAAAATATATAGCGCTTAAAACCTCAAGTGACAGGTCATGAAGCATTTAAGAATTCAAAACAAAACACAACGAAACAGGCATAGTGTAGTGTCGCGTCAATGTCCGAAATACGTAACTAAGTCAAAACAGTAACTGATTCAATGAATACGTATTTCTCTATAATAAACAAGTCAATATTAGTTTCCAGAAGAGTATTTTTCGTTAAAGAAGAGAGACGCAATTTTGTAAACACAACATACAACTGCTATACACAATAAAACTATATATTATTATACACAAGAAAAGACAAGCTCTCGACAGATCTTTCAAAAGCTAAACACTGAGAGCTTTGGTATCAAAGAATAAGAACTTCAGTTCACAGTAGTATTGGACAGGATTGTTTGATTTGATAGCACTTGAGGAGAATCAGGATTATGCTCGAGGATTACCACTGCTCATATCAAGCAACAGTCTCGGACGATGCTCATCCTACAAAACAAAAAGTTAATAACACATTGAAACATCGAAAAACAAAGTTATTTACTGAAAATGAGAAGTTACAAACACTATCATCGTTTATTACAAACCAATCGCATAGAACTTCCGCCTGCTACAAGGTCCAAGACCAGCAGCAACTTCATTTATGGCAGAACTTGCTCAGATTTATAGTCTAAGTTGTTCCAGACCTGAATTGGTCACGCCCTTCCCCTTGCCTTATCACGAACTCACTCTAGACGAAACATCAGAAGTAGTAGTGGGACGATAAACGGCGCCATCCTCCAACAAACAACGCTCCCAGTCAGAATCATCCAAAACATCCCAGTTACCATGCATGGTAACCTGTCCGCCCAACTCTGATGAAGCCATTTGCTGTCTAAAATATTACTAAAATTACTATTACTGAAAGACTTGGCTGTACGTATGTACTACAGATCAATCAAAGACTTTTTGTTTGAGATTTAATTAAAATCATAACGAATATATACGTATATATAATACAAACAAACGCAGAATTATCCTTAATGCGTATGTATATACGTTTTATGTTTACGTAATCTTCCCTACGTATATAAGCATGTGTGTATAAACGTTCAAGACAAAAAATATTATTCATTCGATTAAGAGGAAGGGGGCTACGAATTTAACTGAAAGTACGATATTGGAAAAGCTAGCTAGTCTTTTGTCACATAAGAATTACAAACAACGTAGCGTCCTGTGGACCCTTCGCAAGCTGGTGTTGTAGGTCTAAAACTCGACACAACATGCATCTCCGCTGCGCCCTGGACGCTGCTATGTAAATGCTATGGTACCCACATTTTGCAGAGATTTTGTATAGTTTTCAGTGCAATTCTATAGAAGGGCGAACAATTGGGTGTGGTACATCCATACGGGTGGAGGTTAACTGATGTCTTACTGAGGTTAAACCAATGAACTCAAATTTTCTATACTCCAAACATCTGTCTCAAATTGTGTAAAAAATTAAGTTTTCGTTAATCCCTCCGTTCGCAGTGCTAGATTACGTTAACGATATTGTAGTTGTTATTTGGTGGCAGTTCGAAAATGTGAGCCAATTATATACTCCAAAGTACTTTGGCAGAAAAGTGAAACTTTGTATATATATATACATTACAAGCAAGTGACTGTACCAAGATGTGCAGGAAGTTTAGGTCAATAAGCCTCGCTCCGATGCTTAGAAATGCTGGATTGCTTTCTTGATGTATATAATATGGGTGACGATCGCTCACCAAAGCTCTAAGACAGCTGTAAGCTAGGATAGGATAGGGGTTGACCTATTTTCACTGAAGGGGGAGAGCATTCGGCGTCCCCCCAATGAAATGCTCCCATATATAAATTCCGATCTAACATAACCCCAAAAATTTCCAACTTTTACCATTTTACTGGCCTCCTACTGGGCAATTTTCACAAAATAGGAAAAAATAGGAATTTTTTCTTGCAAAAAATAGGAAAAAATAGGAATTTTCGAAGATAAAAATAGGAAAATATAGGAAATTCAATGAAGCCTATTTAGGCGAATCAATATTAAATCTACAGTATCAATTGAGATTTTAGTACCTTCTAACTTATTTACAACACTGCAGAACAACGGTATTGCAATGGTCACAATCACCCCGAAAATTCACAAAAATCCACCTAGACGGCTAAGAAGCCGCACTCGGAACACTTTTTGCACGGTAACAGCCACAAGTCCCAACCGTAACATATGTAAGTTTGGCTGCGGAGGCCCAACTCCTCCGTGAATTGTTTCTGGTACTCCCTATGGACTTTGCTACCCCATATTATATACACATGTGGATGTGACATGTCCTAACTATAAGCTATCGAACAATATATTGGATTCCCTGCCGTGTCCTCGCCACCGGCGGTTGATTTTTTCCAACAGTATGAAACAAAATTCAACAAAATTTTAAACATTTTCACAAAAGAAATCAACGTTTTGTAAAAAGCCAAGGTCAATCGCTAGGGAAAAACTTATGCCAAATTCGAGCTCAGCGACCCTAAAACCTATAGCGCATGTTTCCAGGTACCTCAATCCCTTTCTCCCTGTCGGTCCGGCCGGTGGATCTGGCCTGGACCCTCCGGACCCAGGATTGGGTGATCAGGATCACCAGGTGGTGGTGATTTCATTTCATTTTTACAATTTGCAAAACACCAATTTCTATTTGCCATTTAATTTCTATTTCAAAGAATAAAAGTTCCAAAGACCTTATTTTATTGCAAAAACCAATTCTTCAACTTCCGGGGAACTCAATCCCCCAGACCCTTCTCCCCGGTGACAAAATTTTACCGCCAATTCCGTCACCAAATCCTGGATCGCCAGTGAGTTAAGCCTACCCAAAAGAAACTTCAGGGTCCAAATTATTATTTACATAACTCGTTTACGACTCAAGAATAATAACTTATTCTAACAACTTAATTAATTCAAAATAATTTTTATTACTCTCGATACATTAGGGCTATCGGCATAAAATTTAGAGCATAGGGGATCATTAACAGTTGATATATACATACCAAACTTACTTCGATCAGACTTTATTTGCGAAAATGGCCTCAAACATGCCATTTTTGATTTTGTATTAACCCTGCTATATATTTCTAAAATTTCCATTTCTAAAGGAATATGTAATGGGCTGGCTAAATTTTACTGGGTAAGGGGGTAGGACAGCCCCCTCCAGTCGGTGACCTCACGCATAGGAGTGTCCCCATGAGTTCCAATTCTATAGCATTCCAATTCAGTACAATACAGTTTTTACTCTAACTTTTCAAAAAATTTTCCGGCTCCAGTAAGACTAAGACGCGTGAGGAATCTGAAAAATTAAGAAAAGGAAGATGGCCAAGTGAGAACTACAAAACGTATACAAGAGTTAGCTGGCAGAGAAATGACTTAGGCAAGTGGGGAGATACAACAAAAAATTGATCTACATAAGTAACTCAATCTCTAAAGGAAAGATTTAGAAAATTAATCGTTCAATCAGATGCGAAACCACAAAATTGTGGTAGAAGTGCAGACAAAGACTTGTCGGCGAAGCCGAAAATTTTTGGAAATTCGGGATTAAAGCATACGCTAAACATTATCTCAGACATTAATACTGAAATAATCCAAAACTAGATAAAAATAATGAAAAAACTAGGAAAAAATAGGAATTTTTATCAAAAATAGGAAAAACTAGGAATTTCAAAGAAAAATAGGAAAAAATAGGAAAAATAGGAAGGCCTGATTTTACCCTAAATAGTCAAAAATGTTTTCCGGCTTCGCCAAATTATAACTATATATACTTAAACTTAAAAACTCCTAAAAGTAATTATTTTTTGCGAGTTTTACCAGCGCTCTCCAAAGATGTCGTGCCAACCTGTTCGCAGCCTCCCCCCTAAGCACTACGTAATAGTAACTTCTAGTGCATATTCTGGGAGCAGCATAGAGAAAAGGAAAAATTGGAAATCTAAGCGAAAAATGAAAGCAAACAGTTAAATTCCGTAAGATATCTATACTTGAAGCAGGGGGGGATCCAGGGGAAAGGGATCCGCGAGTACATGAAGCTAAGATTCCCTAGAAAAAACTGTTAACACTTACCTTTTTCGTCGCCAGGCAAAAACAGCCTGAAACATAAAGACAAACACATAGACTAAGAGGACTCAAACAGACAAATTTTGATTAAGACAGTGACTCACTTTGAGCTATGTATATATGTGTATATTGTTTGGTATACAGACCAGACCAAGAATAGGTGTAATTGTTGGGAGGTTTGATGATGGGGCACGTATATAACCCCCTCAGGCATTTTTACAAACTACCAACCTCCAAAAATGTGCCGTGCCGGCCGAGTGGTTAAGGTGTTCGACTTTGGATCCGATAGTCCGAGGTTCGAATCCCCGCTGCCCTGCTGCATTTTCACAAACTACCTCCAAAAATGTGCCGTGCCGGCCGAGTGGTTAAGGCGTTCGACTTTGGATCCGATAGTCCGAGGTTCGAATCCCCGCTGCCACAAGGCTTTCACAAATCCCCTTGAGCAAGGGACTAAGCACATATCGGTTCGCCGTGGGCTCTAGCCAACCCAGCTATCCTCCTGGCGGAGCTGGCCCCTCCTCTACGGTTGTAGTCATCATTCGAGGTGACACTCCTGGCTCAAGGGCTGTGTATCCGGGTATGAGCACCGGCACCCTAGACCCTGACAAGAGTAGGAGAATTCTCCGGGGGTTACCTTTATCTTTTTTACCTCCAAAAATGCTTGGGGGGTCACCGGGTCCAGCCCACAAACTGCAGGGTATTTTTCTGAGGGCCTCCCCCGAAATTGACCTCCCCCCGGGATTTTGGGCTTCTCCCCCTTAATGAGGTCTACATTTTTGCCAAAATAGGCAAATTTTTAAAAATTTTTCGGCTTCGCCGGAGTTTTTCGAAAATATTATAGCTATTTTTAGCTTAAATCCTGGCATTTTAGAGAACTCTTGCGTTTATACGTGAAAAAAACGCCAAAAAATAATTTGCTTGGGGGTTGTCGCACCAAGGGCGCAAAAATTTGCCAAAGATTGGGTGTTTTTAGTGTAAATTTTGCAAAAATTCGGCTTGTAGTGCTTATTGTTGGACACGGTTTTTTTTGGGCAAAATTGGGGGCATTTGCCCACTCGGCCAAAAGTTTGCCCACCCAAATTTAAATTTGCCCAGCAGTTTGCCCACTGAAAAATTGGACCACAGAGATAAAAGAAGTGAACATTTCTATTACGGTTTTATTGCTAATTTTCAAAAAATCGTCAATTTTTTTCTGGGGGGCTACCGCCCCCCAGACCCCCCGCTGGGGTTCCTATGTCACTGCTAAATTGTAACTTGATTAGCTTCACTTCACTTTTGTCTATTTCTAAATAATATGTCTCCTCGAAATGTTGCAAAATTTGTATTTGTAAAAAAGATAGAATGTATTTATAGAAAAATGCAACTGCAGAAAATCGAAACTATGACTCAAAACATGTGCAAAAATATTAAAATTTAAAAAATTCGTTCAGCTTCTGGGGGGTTGCGCCCCCCCCAACCCCCTGCTGTTGTTTTAATATGTATAAGAACCCTGCATTGTATAAAAACTAAGATTGCTTAAGACACAACTAAAGAAAACGACAGGAAATTCGATGGTATGGAATAAAACACGTTATTAATTAAAGCAAAGTTAAAATTAAGGTTAAAAATCGTTTAGCGAAATTTTGTAATTTTGCCCACCGATCTCTAAATTTGCCCACTCAATCCTAAGTTTGCCCACTAAAATGCCCACTGGCCGTTTTGAAAAAAAACCCTGTTGTTGGAGAAATGCCCGTTTTTAATGGTTTTACGGACATTCTGACATCATTGACCTTACTTTGAACTTAGAAACATGTTGGCAATCAAGTTTTTTCGAGTTTAAAAAACCCTGTCTAATGTTAAAATTACTTCATAGTTCGATGCTTTTTGGTATTAGAAACGCTAAAAATGCTAAAAACAGCTGAGCAAGAATAGCCATTCTACAAACAATATGGTATGAAGGATTTCGTAGTTACTAAAAATTATTAAAAATAAATCTGTAGATCAAGATCACGATATCGAAAGTTTTCAATTGTAAATGCTAAGAAACTTCTTTGCCATGATTGCCCGCGAATGGTACCTAAGTATATATACATAAACGTAATCGTTGCAAAACGACAATGCAGAGAACCTTAATCTGCATTTGAAATACACATATATACAATAAATGCGGTAACTATGACACGTGTCGTGGGCCACCTTCTGAAGTTCCGGGTATCTGCTAAGCAGATGTACAGTTTTTGCTTCCCGCATTGTTGAAATTTTAGGATTTTTTAATTCAAGATTCATCTCCAGTGATTGTGCGCCTAAGATTTGTACTTCCTCCACTTGTGCATAATCTGAACATTATATATACAAGTAGGAAAAATGCTCCTTGCAGTCGCATGAAAAATACAATATGAGCCAGAAAGACAGCAATCAATTCGGGAAAAGACAAGATTTAAAATGAGTATGAGCCAGCGTATACTTATGTAAAGGACAAGATTTAAAAGTTTAATATGAGCAGCTCGCTTTTTCGGACTCACATTGACGCCTCACAGATCGCCAGCAAAGGTGCATTCCTCTCTGTTTTTTGGTTTTCGTTCAGATGATTCTGATAGATCCCGATTTACTATATCTGGGCACCACAAATGACCGAAAATAGCCGTTTTTGGGGACTTCTCCCAACTTTGACCATGGGCGAGGAACCACGAACGCCATGCAGCCCGAGGGTCACATCCGCCGGTTTCGGCGATATACTCATCGTGTTCAGTGACCCCGATTTACTATATATGGGCACCACCAAATGGCCGAAAATAGTCGTTTTTGGGGACTTTTCCCAACTTTGACCCTGGGCGAGGAACCACGGGCACCATGCAGCCCGAGGGTCACATCCGTCGGTTTCGGCGATATGCTCATCGTTTTCAGCGACCCCGATTTACTATATCGGGGCGGGCACCAGACATGTGCAGGAGGGGACGTTCGGGGGGGGGGGTGATAACCCCCCCCAAACCCCCCCCCCCAAGCACACGTATGGCGGGCACCACCAAATGACCGAAAATAGCCGTTTTTGGGGACCTTTCCCAACTTTGACCCTGGGCGAGGAACCACGGGCGCCATGCAACCCGAAAATCACATCCGTCAGTTTCGGCCATATGCTCATCGTGTTCAGCGACCCCGATTTACTGTATATATATGGGCACCACAAATGGCCGAAAATAGCCGTTTTTGGGGATTTTTCCCAACTTTGACCCTGGGCGAGGAACCACGGGCACCAAGCAGCCCGAGGGTCACATCCGTCGGTTTCGGCGATATGCTCATCGTTTTCAGCGACCCCGATTTACAATATATGGGCACCACCAAATGGCCGAAAATAGCCGTTTTTGGGGACTTTTTGAGAATTTTCTATCTTGGGACCGTCTGTTCGTGAGCCCATGTTTGACAGTCTGTAGAAACCGCTAGAACACGAATTAGGCCGAAATAATCAATAGTGAACAGGTTCATGGTTTCGCTAACAAGATAATAATAGGTAAATGTTACCACCATAAGGCATGTGAAAAATCAGTGTGCTAGAATATAGCACGAGCGTAAAGGAGAAACACAAGAGAATAAAAAACCCCACTTAGAAAGTATAGCGCGGCGGGAAAAAACCCAATCCGATATGCGGGAAAAAACCCATCGCCAGTGTGATTCACCCATATGAGCTAGATCGGATTTTAATAGCCTATCTTAAAGAGCGTCCAAAACTACCCTAGAGAGTGTATTATTGTAGTTCCCCCTGCCTCTCAGCAAATTTTTTGGGACTTTAAAAATTTTGGAATTTTTGGTCCCAAGTTGGGGGTCAGGCAGGGTCAAGTTTGGGGGGTCACCCTGAACTACTGGAAAGACTTAGCCCAAAACGGATTATAGTTTCACAGAGGATATGTCTCGAACTTCACGATGGTGTATGCAATTTGGCTCTAATACCTGTGGTGCGACCTGGGGGTGACCTAGACTCGGCGGGAAAAAAAACCCATGTGCGGGAAAAAAACCCAAATTTCAAAATGAAATTTTTTTCTAACCATTAGCAGCAAAGAAAAAATTCATGCATTTCTTAGCTCAGTAGAGCCTCCTGATTAATTTGGTATAGATTTTATCTAGGTTCGACCTTCTATGTGTGGTCCAGGTGGCCAAAATCTGAGATGGTGCCATTTCAAGCCAAATTTTCAAATTTCGCCAAAATCGCTAATTTTTCACTAAAATAGGTCGGGTTTGGCTTTAAATGCAATAAAAACACGTTTTCTATGTGATAGGATGCTTAAACTGCAGAAATTAAGCAAATTTCAAAAATTTCCAAAATTTGCACGTGTTAAAACATACGAAATTTTGAAAAGTCAATTTTACATGATTTTTTGCAAAAATATTGATATTTTATGATTCAGATGTACTAAAAATGACCCGCTCTTTCGAATGGTATAGTCAAAACCGTTCTGGCATGCTTGCAGCAAAAAATTCGGCTGGGTTTTTCCCGCCCATGGGTTTTTTCCCGCATTGGGTTTTTTCCCATCGGTTTGGTCGAAAATATCTCACCAACCGTAAGTGATAGAGAGACGTTTTATGGCTCATTTTGAAGCTCTTCGCAAGGCCTCATGGTAGTTATCGTTAGATTTACGATTTGTCGCTTAATAAAAAAGTTACAGCCAAAATTCGAAAATTTGGGGTTTTTTCCCGCCGCGCTATAAGTCTGAAACATGAAAATTTTCAAAGTTCATTTTTCCGGGGAAGTTTGGTATCATTCGAAAGCTCTTGGCCTGGGGATTTCAAAAATCTAAATATTAGCTCTTAATTCCTTACCGCTAATTAGTTATATATACGCTTAAATAAGCACTTTGAAAACACGCGATGTACCTTTTTGGCTCATATTATGGGGCGCTCTCCGAGCTACCCCAAGATAAGTAGTACGTTACTCTCTAGACTCTAATAGTCAGGATGTCATCTGTAATGTTCGAGACAACTAAGCTTTTGAAAATAAGGTCCAATTTGTCTGATATAGAAACAACAAAGTCGTAAGTTGAGTTCACTCCAGCTGAAAACTATGCTAAGACGAAGACGAAGTGAAGAGCCTCTAACTTTCCGTTGATTTCGAGCCCGCTTCAATGCATTAATTAGATGAACGATGAAATTACAGAAAGCTCAGGGAAAAGTGAAACATTTGCATTGTTAGTTATTTTTTTACTTGTATAAGCAGACTTAGGTGTCGCGAAGCCAAAACTGATTAGTCTTCTCCAGATAGGTAAGCCAGAAAGCTTTAAAAAATATTATATACATGTACAAGAAATAAAAATGCTCCTAAAGAGCAAAGAAAGGAATATGAGTCAACATGGAACATGTAAAATGCTGAATATTGTCGGTTGTAAATTAAGAATAAGACAAGCATGTAAAATGCTAATATGAGTCTGGTGAGGTTGGAAAGTGCAGAAGACAAGTTTGTACACGCACCAATATGAGTGCATGCCAAATAGACTCATATTGGCATTATTAGTATTCTGAAGGCAAGTGGTTGCGAATTTCGGTTATATATCACTCACGTAATGTCAGCAAGACGAGACAGGGTAGTTTTAGGGTGGATGACAGGATGCTCCACAGGTTACGCACGTATATACGAATATTGTCACGAAAGTTAACATCAGATTTAACTTTGAGTGCCTGAATACATGAGTTATACAAACGCTTATTAAAAATGTTATATACGTATCCGTCCGTCGGCGCATTGTTGACTAACAGCGGTTTAATAGTTTCCTAAGGAGAAAAGTTGACAATGTTGACCATGGTTGGGTTGGGATATCCATGTGACGTCAATAACGCTACTTATTCGTCTTAACTCCTGCGTAGAAATATATCCGTTAGAATTCCGCAATGGATGCATGCATTATTGTTTTTTAAGGCATGCCAATATGAGTCTATTTGGCATGCACTCATATTGGTGCGTGTACAAACTTGTCTTCTGCACTTTCCAACCTCACCAGACTCATATTAGCATTTTACATGCTTGTCTTATTCTTAATTTACAACCGACAATATTCAGCATTTTACATGTTCCATGTTGACTCATATTCCTTTCTTTGCTCTTTAGGAGCATTTTTATTTCTTGTTTATCCACTTTTTACATGTCGTTGACATAAAAGCCACTTTGAGCATGCACTTTTATGAGAAAAGTTGCTCAGCCCACATGAGGCTTTCATTTGGTATATACCAAATTTGTGACCACTTTTGAAAATTTTCATTTCCGACCAAAATCGCCTAAGACCCCACCTCTACCCCAGCAGAGCATTCTACAGCCATTTTGAGCATGCACTTTTAAGAGAAAAGTTGCTCAGCTCACTTGGGACTTTCATTTGGTATATACCAAATTTGACCACTTTTGATAATTTTTAATCGCCTAAGACCCCCATCCATACCCCAGCACAGCACTCTATAGCCACTTTGAGCATGCAGTTCTATGACAAAAGTAGCTCAGCTCGCTGAGTGGTTTCATTTGGCACCAAATTTGACCACTTTTGAAAAATTTCATTTTTGACCACATGACCTCCCACCGACCTGACCCTCCAGATGGCAAAGTGGAACCAGCACAGCAAGATGGGTGGGTCCAACGGCAAAACAGACACCGCAAATAAGCTGGGCGTACCAGAAAACCCCTATAGACAATGTTTTGAGAGGCTATGTACAGTTCTATATGGTGTTCCCGGAAGTCGGTACCGACCGGACCCTCCAGACGGCAAAGTGGAACCAGCACAGCAAGATGGGTGGCTCCAACGGCAAAACGGACACCGGAAATGAGCTGGGCGCACCAGAAAACCCCTATAGACAAAGTTTTGAGAAGCCAAGTAAAGCCTACTATGGACCTCCCGGAAGCGGTTACCGACCTGACCCCTCAGACGGTCAAGCGGAACCAGCCCAGCAAATTGGGTAAATCGGGCAGCAAAACTGATGGCGGGAATGGATTCTCCGTCCCAAGAAACCTTTGTATGCACGATTTGAGAAGTCTATCTTGAAAAATAAGCGAAAAAACTAAGTTCAAAGTCGGACCCAACATTCACCAACTTTGGCGAGCCACTGTGGCGCTGTGGCGCAACATATCAAAAATTCGACTTCAAACGTCATAATCCGGATATATGTCCTTATCAACCATATATAACTTGTCTGGTTTGTATTTGCACAAAGAGCTGGAAAGAAGCTAATCCCAGGCATATTTTTCTCCATTTCGACGTTCTGAGCCGACTTTGTGGCGCCACTGTGGCGCTGCGGCGCACTGTGGCGGGCGGCGACCACATATATCGAAAGTCAGTAACCCATATATATTGATGATATGCCGCAATAGGTGTCTGAACTTCGCTACATTCTGTGAAAGAGGCTACAAAATGGTGACATACAAGGGTAAAACGGAGACACCGAAAAAAAACATCGCCGGCATAACTGCCGGCGGGTGCAACCTTTTAACGGTAAGTGTTAGGGGGATGAAATTTTCCAATTATACTAAACTTGACACGTACTTTCTTTTGCGCACAAAATTTGCACAGGAATCTGCGCAGCCTCTGCGCAGCGCCTCTGAAGGCTGTCACTGGGGCGTTTTGACTCATATTATAGGGGTCGCTGCCGCGACCCCTATGATACAGAGCGAGAGAGCTTAAGCGCGAGAGTGTTTAAGTATTTTTACTTAAGTTTTACTGAAAACCTTAAAAATGAAATAGGACAGGAATAAAAAGCTCCGATGAGCGTGAAAATGATGAGGAAATTGTAATAAAAGTCATAATGGAAATACACATGTATGCATATACATTGTACATACATATTAAACTTACGAACGTCGCAGCAATGCAAAGAACGAGCAATCCAAGGGGTACCAGAACAAATGTCAATGCGTGCCCAGAACCGTTTCCGTTTTGCACTTCTAGCTTATTCACAACAAAAGAAATATTCGCTGATAGTGTTGATGAGTTAATGCTGCCAGTAGAGCTAGGGACTGCGAGAGTTGAATTAAGCGTTGGTGAAGCCGTGGTGTTCATGTTAACGTAACGTGAGCTGAAATATCATAGATTAATGAAACGGTCATTGCAGTCGCATGAAAATATACGTACGTACGTATGTACATAAAGTAAGCTAGACAGACACCATCTTAGGATTAAATTAGGGGGGGGGGGCGGAGCGGAGCGCCAGACCACCCCTAAAAACCTGTGACCGCTCCTCCAGTATACATATAATGGGGGAGGGGGGCATGACATAGGTGTTAGGGGGTCCTCCCCCCAAATGTATAAGTGAAAACAGGCTATTTTTACTGTATTTTTGACGTTTTCAGTTTTCCATTTTATTTCCCCCTCTCCCACTAGTACCCCTCCCCCACTTTTTCGCTTAAAATATCAGTTTCAAACCAGTATTTATTTTGTTTTCATGAAAAGCAGTGAGGATTTTAATTTAGACAAAAATAGCAGTTTTCATATACGTATATAATTATCTGAATTTTTCTCCTGCAAATAATTTAAGAATTATATACTAAAAGTTTTCATCATTTCGCTAAACATACAGAAAACAGATTTACTTCAATATATATATATATATATATATATATACAAGTAACAAAAATGCTCCGCACAAAAGGGGATAATATGTGTGTTGGGCCTATGTCTGTCGTTTAAATTCCGGTTGGGAAAGCAAGTATATAAATCCGACACAGCAAGTTTGGGTGGGTGGTTCTATGGCGAAAGTTGTTCAGTTCGATGCGGGCCTTCATTTGACTCGAAATTTGACCACTTTTGAACATTTTAATTTTTGATCCAAAATCGCCTAAGTCCCCACCCCACCCCACTACAGCCCTCTACAGCCACTTTAGGTACGCACTTCTATGAAAAAAGTTGCTCAGTTCGATGCGGGCTTTCATTTGGTACCAAATTTGACCACTTTTGAAAATTTTAATTTTTGACCCAAAATCGCCTAAGTCTCCACCCCACCCCACCACAGGCCTCTGCAGCCACTTTAGGTACGCACTTCTATGACAAAAGTTGCTCAGTTCGATGCGGGCTTTCATTTGGTACCAAATTTGACCACTTTTGAAAATTTTAATTTTTGACCCAAAATCGCTTAAGTCCCCACCCCACCCCACCACAGCCCTCTACAGCCACTTTAGGTACGCACTTCTATGACAAAAGTTGCTCAGTTCGATGCGGGCTTTCATTTGGTACCAAATTTGACCACTTTTGAAAAATTTTATTTTTGACCCAAAATCACCTAAGTCCCCACCCCCACCCTACCACAGCACTCTACAGCCACTTTGAACATGCAATTCTATGACAAAAGTTGTTCAGCTCACTTAGGGCTTTCATTTGGTACCAAACTTGACCACTTTTGAAAAATTTTATTTTTGACCCAAAATCACCTAAGTCCCCACCCCCACCCTACCACAGCACTCTACAGCCACTTTGAACATGCAATTCTATGACAAAAGTTGTTCAGCTCACTTAGAGAAAGCAAAGAAAAAGGGTAACCTACATTTATACAGCTGAAGAAAGCAAGTATACATTTAGGTGACAGACTGGAGCTATCATTTCATGTCCGCCACCACATTTGATTACACCAATAAAAAGTGAAAACCAAATTACCAACTTCCAAAAACTAAGAATCCCTACAATAAACTAAAAGAAAAAGAAATTCATAACCATAATATAATATATACGGCCATTTGATAAAGCAAGTATCTAAAGTGTAAACATAAACTTTTATTCGGGTTAAAGTGCACTCATTTGCTGACCACTCTGCCAGACTGATACTGGTAATCGGTGGGCTTCGTCAGTGGCGTACCGACTTACCAGTTACAGCTTTAGGCTTTTGGAAAAATACCAGAAATTGTACAAAAAGTCGTTTCTGCCCTGTGGTCCCATTCACACGTGCTAGTTAGTTAACATGCAACGTAAATATGCTGCTACATATTGCGGACACATTCGTGTTGAACTTTACGTCAAATTTATGCCTTTTAACAGATTTTCGAACTGCCAGCTTCAGTTGGTCTACCTCATACCCTTGACTGGTAGCCAATGCTATCAGTTTTACAGACTTACGTATAAAATTATCATATACATTACATATATTTCCATATCTATTAATTTCCCCATTACCACATTATAGAGACAACTCTTACTAACATTGCTACAAGCATGTGGCAACATTAGGGTTTTAAATGGAAAGTTATCTCTTTTATCAAACACATCAGTAACAAATTTACCACTATTGTCAATAGATATATTAATGTCTAAAACATCTGCTTGACGAGGATCCGAGTTAACTTTATTAAGTGTAAGAGAGTTAGGATAAATATTTGGGTTTTGTTCATCAAAAACTTTTTTATCACCCACAGTTGTTATATCATCAATATATCTATAAGTATACCTTAGGTATTCTACAATACCATAGTCTTCTGCTTTAAGTCGATCCATTATAAATCTATATTCATAATCAAATAACACTAAATTAGCAATAAAAGGTGCAGCATTAGTGCCCATAGGAATCCCTATTACCTGTTTGCATAGGAGATTCCCAACAGTGAAATACGAGTTACTTATTAGCCATTCTAACATTTCATACAAGTCGGTTTGATTAACCACGATTCCTTTTTTGGAATGATTACCCCAATTTGCAGATTTTTCATGTATTATTATCTTTCGCCCAGATTTACCAAATCCCAGTGCAATAACATTTTTCATACATGATAGAATGTCTGCATGTTGTAGGTTAGTATACAGCTGTCCAAAATCGTAAGTATACACAGATTTACAGTTATTACGTTTATTTAGCTTATTTAAATCGTTAATTATATCTCTATTATTGTCAATTACCCAGAATGGTTTGCAAAATCTTCTGTATCTCGAAATAGCGTTGCAGTAAGATTTGATTGAGTTTTGAATAAGTTTTAATGCGTTACCCAGCCTAATTGAAACTGGCTTGGTACATGCAGTTTTTGCTGCTATAATAGTTCTGAATCCGATCGGATTTTTATGAAATTTAGGTATAATTTGCATGAAAGGCAACGTAAAATTTTGTGTTGCAGGAATACCATACCGTTCTGAATAAGAGATCTGATTTCTTATAACATTCACACATTCAGTATTAACAATTTGGTAAGTCTGATTAGTTCGGTTAAATCCAACTTCATCTAGTAACTTGCTAACATAAAATTTTTTGCAGATTACAGCAAAGTTATGAGATGCTTTATCAACAGTAGTAATAACGAATTTGTTGTGAATCTTCTTAAGGCCATGCACAGTCCTATATGGTGTTCTTGTAAGTCGGTACCGACTTGACCCTCCCGACAGCAAAGTGGAACCAGCCCAGCAATATGGGTGGGTCCGACGGCAAAACTGCTTACGGGAATCAATTCGCCGTGCCAGAAAACCTTTGTATGAAAGAATTGAGCTTTCTAAGTTGAATACACAGCGAGAATTTTCGATTTTTCATTTTTCGAATTTTCACCATTTGACCGGCCACTGTGGTCACATGGGAAGTGATAGAGAAACGAGACTTAGCTATTTAGTTAGTTCAATATATGTAGTTTCTGAATATAAAAAGAAATCGGCTCCAGCTCTTAACGTTCGAGCTGCGCAGCGACCACAAAATGGTCATTTTTCGCTCCGAGCCGACTTTGCGGCGCCACTGCGGCGCTGTGGCGCACCTGCAGCGCAAAAAAAAGTAGCGATTCTTAAATGGCGCATGGGGTACTACCAGACCCTATACCCCTTTAGGTCCGGCCTCCGCTGCAGATTACGTGAAAGAGGCGGAAAGTCAGGACAATACGACCATTAAATAGGAGAAACCGGAAAAAAAACATCGCCGCCATAACCGGTCCGGGGCGCAACTTTTTAACGGAAAGTGATACGGGGCTGAAACTTCGCACACATACTAAACTCGATGTGCTCTACAATCTGCGCATGAAATCTGCGCAGGATTTTGCGCTGCCTCTGCGCAGCTTATTTTACGGTGTCTCCAGGGACTTTTGACACATATTATAGGGGTCGCTGCCGCGACCCCTATGATAAACTAGAATAACAATGTTCCGATGGAGCATGAAAAATGCAATATGGGTGACACTAAGTTGTAAATGGACAGAGGAATAGGTTGTAAAACGTTAATATTGGAGATGCACCGGGGCTGCCACTACTGAGGCCGGGGTTGGGGCCGGAACCTCATCGTGGCCCCGGCCGGGGCCTTGCAAATTGGGGGTTCAAATCTAAAATTTTCTTGAAAATTCAAGTTTTGCAATAATTTCTGCTATATAAACGTTACTATAGTTGTTTTTATTCAAATCGGTGGGAAAACAAACAATTCATAGCACTTTTTGACTTACGATTTGTCAGCATGACCCTGTAAGTATGTAGTTAGTAGTGCTCCTTATTAGGGGGAACGCGTTAGCTCTCACGCTACAGTATAATAAAACTTTTGAAGGTTATGTTATGAAGGCTCAGCCGGGTATCTCGATACATGTAGCAGGGCTAGACGGTACACTTCTTTTGCTACTTTATAACACATTTCTACCCATACTCGTATACTGCTATAGGTATAAGCTAGTAAACCCCTTAACATAACAACACAAAACGGTGAACCTGCTTTTCACGACACTATTGAGCGCATGTTACCTTTACAGACTGGCCGCGAACCCGAGACGCAGATGCCCATTGGATTAATGGTAGTGCCGGAGAACAGTGCCAAATAACGGAAACTGTTAGTACGATCTGATAATTGATGAAAACGCGGAAAAAAGAGGAGTAGTCGCCTTATCTTGGAATGAATTATCATTGTCTGTGCTTAATTTGACATGATGCTGTTTTTTGCATATTAAGAATTAGGGTTGGTTTCTTCCGGAAAAAAAGATTGCCAGACGTATACGTATATTACCAGTTTTTGGCCGAACATTCCACTGCTCAAGATGGAATTGTTAACTCTACCTGAGTTTCGCAACTATATATATATATACAAGTAGCTATTTAGTTAGTTCAATATATGTAGTTTCAGAATATAAAAAGAAATCGGCTCCAGCTCTTAACGTTCGAGCTGCGCAGCGACCACAAAAATGGTCACTTTTCGCTCTGAGCCGACTTTGCGGCGCCGCTGCGGCGCTGTGGCGCACCTGCGGCGCAAAAAAAGTAGCGATTCTTAAATGGCGCATGGGGTACTACCAGACCCTATACCCCTTTAGGTCCGGCCTCCGCTGCAGATTACGTGAAAGAGGCGGAAAGTCAGGACAGTACGACCATTAAATAGGAGAAACCGGAAAAAAAACATCGCCGCCATAACCGGTCCGGGGCACAACTTTTTAACGGAAAGTGATACGGGGCTGAAACTTCGCACACATACTAAACTCGATGTGCTCTACAATTTGCGCATGAAATCTGCGCAGGATCTGCGCAGGATTTTGCGCAGCCTCGGCGCAGCTTATTTTACGGTGTCTCCAGGGACTTTTGACACATATTATAGGGGTCGCTGCCGCGACCCCTATGATATATATATATATATATATATATATACAAGTAACAAAAATGCTCCGCACAAAGGAGGATAATATGTGTGTGATGGCCTGTGTCTATCCTTGACACAGGCCATCACATCTAGGCTAGACAAAAGTTGCTCAGCTCACTTAGCGCTTTCATTTGATGTACAAATTTGACCACTTTTGAAAAATCTTATTTTTGACCACTTGACCCCCTAGCCGATTTCCCCTTCATACGGCTAAGTGGAGACAGTCCAGCAAAATGGTGGTTCGATCGGCTATTCGGACTCCGGGAATGAGCTGGGCGCACCAGAAAACCTCTATGGAGAAAGTTTTGTGAGGCCATGCTCAGTCCTATATGGTGCTCTTGTAAGTCGGTACCGACTTGACCCTCCCGACAGCAAAGTGGAACCAGCCCAGCAAAATGGGTGGGTCGGACCGCAAAACGGACACCGGAAATGATCTGGGTGCACCAGGAAAACCCCTATGGACAAAGTTTTGAGAGGCTATGCACAGTCCTATATGGTGTTCTTGGAAGTCAGTGCCGACTTGACCCTCCCGACAGCAAAGTGGAACCAGCCCAGCAATATGGGTGGGTCCGACGGCAAAACTGCTTACGGGAATCAATTCGCCGTGCCAGAAAACCTTTGTATGAAAGAATTGAGCTTTCTAAGTTGAATACACAGCGAGAATTTTCGATTTTTCATTTTTCGAATTTTCACCACAAGAATAAAA